>JAGDQP010012369.1:3376-44048 GCA_022664845.1 Lepisma saccharinum
CTTGTATTAGGTTAAAATCAGATTTCAAATATGGTCCAGATGCGTCTCGTATGCTATTCAAGGAATAATCAGCCTGTATTAACGTAGAATATCTTAAAAGTAGCGTCTATAATTCTGTTACATAGTTTTTGCATGTCCTCTGAGACAATATATATCTAATATTTCAACTTAAAATAGATTTCTATAGTTCTTTGTACACTTTCGGTACGCTAAGTAGCTCACAAATAGCGATATTGTAGTAATTTCGACTTTAAAAATCTTAAGAAACATCTCAAAAGTAAAATATTAGGAAAACTTTTGCTTACAAATGCATTAATCACATATCATACAGTTCTTTGTGCACAATAAATGCACTCCTAGTGTTCAAATTATTCGAGAATTGGTACTAATGCAGTAATTTCGGTTTATATTGACTCAAGTCGCACGGTTCTACATGTAAAATATGTATATTTCATAGTCTCAGGACTTCAAATCATTCATTTATACAAATAGAGGTATGAAAACAAGCAAAAAACACTTCTTATGCAGAATAATCACATCTCTGGAGTAGAAATTAATCATAAAAGATGATAGTATTATACTAAATTCTTCTTATACAGATGTCAAAACACAAGGCAGCAATTCCATTACAGGATGCGTAAGCATCTATAATATTTATCCTAACTATGAAATATATTTCGTATGAAATCTCACTGGTTTCTTGTGTTTAAATATTCAGGAAGAGTTCGTATAAAAATCACACATTTTTCTTACCATCTAGTTGACACAACATCAGAAAAGGTTTTCACTCCTTGAGTCTTCTCTGACACTGCGAAAATTAAAACGATATTTGACGCGTGCCCCAACAGATGCCACAGCAACAATTAATGTCTGGACACACACACTTATTATCTCTCCCAGTTGGCACAACCAAACTTCCGGTTCTCACGGTCGTAAACCTTCACGTTCCTCTGTTAGGTCAAGGGGGTGAACCAAGGGCCCAAAGGTGAACTCCGTAATGTCCAAAACATGTCAGTTTTGTCAAAATAATGGCCAAAAATCTCAAATTATGAGCCCAGGTGCTTCCGTTTCGGTGGGGGCGACTGCGAAAGTTTTAAACACCACTACTATTTAATGATTAATTACCTCCATATATTTATTAGAAAGAGAAGAGAGGCAACAGATGTTTTCTTTCGTCTCAAAATTTCAAAACAGAAGAAGGAGAGAGTAAAGAAAAAGTTTTCTCTATATCGGCCAGCTGTTTTGCCTTCTTTCCAAACACTTCATTGAAATCCAGTATTGTTCAACACTGGTGTTGTGGTCTTGGAAGCAGTACTGAGAAAGACAAGCCGGGTTCGAGTCTTAGTGTCTGTCATCCTGACAGACGATTTCGACATATCTAGCGTATGTCTTCTTGATTTGTTATCGAATTCATCTTACGACAGGATAACACAACAATATTAATTTCTAATGAGTGGTCGCTATAGGGTGTTCATAAAATAATTGACATTTATCTGAATTATAAAATAAAAATTAAATACAAGTAATTGCATGATTAAAACAATGAAAATATAAGATGTTGAAGGCAATATGTACATCAAATGAGTGAAAACTTGATAGGAAATTGATTATTGAGTATTTCATGTTTGATACTATTAACTAATGCATATAGTATACACTGTATGGACAAAAAAAGGTGGTACCCTATTGAACATTAATTATTTATCGTATTGATACAATTAAACACAGTTAATAAATCGTTATTACTAAATATTTAAGGTATTCAGTCTATAAACATATCAATTTCATGCATTACCACACCCTCCTTCTACCGCATGTTGTACAGACTCCTAAAATGGCAGAGGACGCAAATTCAAACATGTTGTATAAAAATCCTAAGGGGGGAGGCCATAGCCGCTACTACCCCCCCCCCCAGGCTATTGTAATTATTCCCGTAGTATACTACTAAGCCCAGACCTCTCAGAATGATCACAGCAAGGGCGCCGATCCCGGGCGGACTTTAGGGGCCCTGCCCTTCCCCCTCCCCCCAAAGTTGAAGTGAAGGTGAAGTCGGTTCTCCTATTTCTACAGTACATGGTCATTCGTTTTCCCTTTCTACTAAGCTTATCTCCCTTTGGCAAATCTATTTCATTGATAAATTCCTCCCTGAAACTCGTGTGCTACAGTAGGCCTACTTATATAAATTACATCACCTATAATACCCCTCTCCTGGCTTAAGGAGTTAATTGCTTGTGCTGTTTCTGGAGTTTCGTACACAACATCGATAAAGACCATTTAGTGAGAAAAGAAAAAAAGAAAAGAAAGAATGAAAGAAAAAATGAAAACGTATTTTCTGTCGTTTAGTGCTTCGATCGTCAAGATCGGGTCATAAATGACCCATACAGGTCAAAATATTATTTTTGTCCATTAGTCATTAAATGGAAGAGTGAAATTCTCTATATTCTTCACGTCCGAAAATCTTATGGTAGGAAATGACGATAAACCCATGTATTTGTTGTGTAATAATTTAGGAAAATCAAGCATGAGTCAATTTTATGCATGCTTGGCGTTTTTTGTAACTAATTTTAAATGTCATTTTATATTGAAATATGTTGTTGTCGTTTCTAATGATCACACGTCTTTCCAAAGACCTACACTTTATAATTTCTCAATCAAGGAGCGAAGAAACGTGGACGATGCTGCTTGTGTAGTGGTAAAGACAAGTACTCCGCATACTGTCAGCAATGTAATCGCTCCATTTGCAAGAATCAGAATTCAACAGATACGGTGTGCTTTACATGTGAGAGTGAGAGAGTAATTTAGTTTGATTCTAGTAATTTTATATGTAGTATTTATATGTGTAAATAAGTAAGAGACTCATGGTACCTTCATTTTTGTGCAACCATGAAAATGGTTACAAGGTTAACATTATGTATTAATTTTTCTGTATTTTTCGTTATTTTGTAGTATCTACTTGAAAAAATAAAATACAATAAATAAATGCAATACAATTAATACACCCATACTCTAAAATAACTTGATTTTGAACAAGTACTTTATTTGCTACAAGAAATATACATGGGTCGAAAATGACTCATCTTGGCGTTCCATGAGATGAAATTATCTTGGGGTTCCGAGGGTTAAGGCTCATTCATCGTGATTTTGTCATATACAAACATAATTTAAGAAAAATAAAATAATATACAAGAAAAGTAAGCGACAAGAAGAACTCACACAATAGTAGGAGTAGACTTGGACTAGGAAATATATCCGTGCACTGTATGGATGCAATTATTGTTTACCGTTAATACCGTAATTTTTAGTTTCTAATACAAAATATAAATAGGGAAAATATATACAGCGGGTAAGAAAAGTATTTGCACAAGTTCAACGAAGAGGAAAAAAAGACTGCATCACACGTAAAACACGGACCATTTTGAAATCTTTCGCCCTTTTATGATAATTTCGATGCCTCAGATAGAATACTATAGAACTAACTACCACTCGATACACCTGTAAGGTAACAGGTAACGAGAAAGTGAGGACTACATAAATTCATCGCAAAAAGAAGTACTTGGACAACCCAATACTACTCTCGAAATAAATGTTCTAGGTATTCTTTTGAGTACAGGAGCAGTTTACGTACTGTATTTATTGAAGCAATCCACACCGCGTCAGGAAAGTCAAGCTTGTTTGCAAGACATGCTTTATGGATACATTATAAAGAAACATACAACAGAGCAATTATTGCGGAATAGTATCCATTCTGGCCAACCAAGAAAACTAACTGCGCGGAATTGAACCTACTTTCTTCATTCTGTGAATAGAACTCAAAGAATTAGTGCTAAAGATTTGGCTACTTCCCTCGCCTAGGATATGCAAGTTAATGTTACACCACAAACAATCCAAAATTCATTGAAAAGTTGAGATTTAGAAGATGTGTATGCAAGGTATGAATACTGGTGACTCCATTAGTAATTACACAACCAAAAATCATAACAGACCCTCCAACATTTTTACCAGATGAAGTAATGTCTGCTTTCTGAAAGCTTCATTCTTCTTTCGTCACACGTCCTAATATCCATCACTACAATACAAGTTTATCTACATCTCATCCTCGAAAAAAAAAAAAAAAATCTAAAATTCCAGGCACTCATATTTATATCTTTTGGGAAATATGAACTTCTTCTTTCTGCTTTCTTCTGATGCGTGTATTTTGTTTCTGGCTACATATCTTCTGAATCCTTTTTTTGTTTTTGTTTGTTTGTTCACATCTATTTATCTGTAACATTAACTTGCATATCCTAGGCAAGTGAAGTAGCCAAATCTTTAGCACTAATTCTTTGAGTTTTGTTCACAGAATGAAGAATGTAGGTTTCATTCCGGGCAGTTAGTTTCCTTAGTTGACCAGAACGAATTCCCAATAATGATTCTGTTTTATGTTTCCTTTGATGTATCCAACGCTAGATCATGGCTTTCCAACAAACTTGGCTATGTCTCAGTACCTTTTACCTTCCGCACGTAATTGTAAATTAATGTGAGCAGTTCCAATGTTGTACAACTCACTTTGTTCCCCATGCTGTTTCTTTATGCCTGACACGGTGTGGATTGCTTCAATACACCATGCAGAATGCTGTTGTACATAATCGGGTACCTAAAACATTTCTATCGAGAGTAGTATGGGGCTGTCCAAATATATTTCTGCGATGAATTTACGTAGTTGTCACTCTTACGTAGTTGTCTGTTACCTTACAGGTGTATCGAGTAGTAATTATTTCTATAGCATTCCATCTAACGTATCCAAATTATCATAAAAGGAAAGAGATTTTCAAGTGGGCCACGTTTTGCGTGTGATAAGTCTGTTTTTCCTCTGCTCAACTTGTCCAAATATTTTCTTCCCACTGTAGGTGAGACAAAAGCTTTTTGAGCCATGCCTGTCGAGATAGAGAACCGAGAAATAAAAGAAGAAAAACAATATTTGTCCAATAATGCAGCAGCGCGGCGGAAGGGTGATCCAGACAGAAAGAGAACCACATTTGGAAAAGCTGAATAACTCCACTGTATAGATTAACATCAGTTTGTTATTTCCTAAGTTCATTTTCTACTAACAGCAGAAACTTTGTTCTTATTAGTTAGAACATAATATGCTTTAGTGATTTTTTTTAACGTTATACAAACATAGTTAAATTCTGTAATAGCTGGGCCGGGGAAGCCATCATAATGACTATATGTATACTATTGTATGTGTTTTTTTTATGAATATTCAATATTTGGCAAAACCTGAATTGGATTTGTATCATATGTGCCTTCTGAGCAAAAAACAAACAAAAAACAAATATCTGGCAAAAAAAATATGTGAATGCTCCCCCCCCCCCCCCGAGTTACTTAGAAATCGGCGCCCTTGGATCACAGTACGTATTCCGGTTTGGATTCTTAATTTCGTGGCATGTATAAGCACCAATTTTGCATCCTCTTTAGTGCCATTGGTGTATAAGTTTTCATTCTTGTAGCTTATTTAATTTCAGTGGTTCTTGGTTCAGAGTCATACCGTGTGAAGTCATAAATATAGGGCCAATACTTTATGTATCTTCGTTTTCTGGTTGGTTAGTGTCTACGCGTCTCTTGTGCTCGAGAGCACCAATATGACTGTATTCTGATGTTTATTATTATTCATGGCATTTTTTGTCATTGTATAAGTATTCGCAGTTCGTGCTTTGTTTGTTGTTGAATTCTGGTTAATGTTTAAAGTCAGTCAGTTTACTTTTTTTAAGGACTGGACCTACAGATTTCTTATAATGTGGATTCCAAACCTTCGTTTCATGAAACTCAACGGGGTTTGAGTCTGTGGCATTGTGTATAGCAGAAGAGCGCGATTGCCAATCAGCCATATTTATGGCTGTTATTTTAGGTACATGGTTTTTGTTCGTGTACGAACATTTAGGGTATAAGTGTGTAGAAGATGAGTAGTTTGGCCTGCCTATTCGTTTTTTCTATATCTTTTAGAAGAGGTTAGAAGAGTTGGGTTTTCATTGTTCTGCTTCACCATATACTAGCTGAAATATATGATTCCCAAGTTTTGAAAATGAATATACACCCACCCCTCTATGTATACTGTTTTGGTAAACATTTCCCAATAGCCTATATAATTTTCTATAGGGTATCGCTTTGGTAAATGGTATTCTTGAACTGTTTGTTACTGCTCATTATTCCCCGAATAATATATTCGCTTAATAATTGTTTTGTTTTATTTTTGCTTTGAGTTTGTCTCGGTACATTCTAAATTTTCTACGCAAATGTTATGTTTGAGTGCTTTTATTAAGAATCAGCATAAACCAGAGCATTTATTGTTCATTTATTTGTAAATTCTTTTTTTAGTATTGTCACTTTTTGAGCTAAGTACAGCAAGTAGTCATTTTTTAAATTTTTTGCAGTGTACTGTCTAAATGGTTGGTCTTTTCAGGTTAGTTTTAACCCTATCCGTTTTTACATTTCTTCTTGGATGTATACATACTGGTGGACAGTTTTTTTGTCATGCCCAATGGCGTCCAGGGTCTATATTTTGCGGGAGTCAGAATTACCAAATAGATCAGATTAAGGCGTTCTCTTTATATTAATTTGTAAGGGAATTAGGGGTTTTTTAGTTTCTGTTTAGGTTTGAGAACATGTCACTTCCGAAGGGAAGTCAATGTGGGGTAAGTTGAAATTCATCTATCTAACAAGTTCTGCATTTCTACTTTTTTTTTGTAAATTTTTGTTAATAAATTTTGTTGTTCCCTCTGTGAAAGCTGAAAATATTGTTTTGTTCACAGGAAGTCCAGTGCTATTGTCTTTGCTCTGGTTTTCACAGTTTCGTGGATTCAATGTAGAAATATTTTTCTTTGTTGAACGTTTCGATGAATAGATCCAATTTTTATTCAAGTTGTGGGATTGCATTATTATAAGTGTTTCGCCTCCATAATGTTTACTTTTACTGTGACATCATGCAAAATGTCGTCAGTTGGTTGAGTTCTCGCGGAATTTTTGTTACCCACAAGACTCTAAGCTTTTTTTTCTATTTAGAGGAGAACTTATTTAATGTATTGTCTCTTCTTTCTATAAGCTTGTCTCAATATTGACGGATGTAAGATTTCTGCCTCTAGCCGAACTTGAATCTGAATTTTTTAATGACTGTTCACCTCAAGTTACTGACCTCAATATGATATGTCCACTGTATAGAAAGCTGCTTTAATGGTCTATTTATACATGTAATACATGATTTTTGTTACTGCCGATCACCACTGCCTCTAACGAATTTTGTGTGTGTGTGTTCTAAAAAGAATGAAAAACTATTAGTTATCAATTCCGCTGAACGACTCGCCTCGTTTATAATTTGGCTGTGGAGCGGAAAAAGGTTAAGGAAATTTCTCTTGACGATCTTGTTAATTATTGCTACAATGAAGCTCAGACGTTACCCTTTGATATATCAGAGCATTTTAACTGCCGTAAATAATACTTTACAAAGAAATAATAATTAAAAATCCTTTACTTATTTCTGGTACAACTGCTACTTGTTTTATCTAATTCATATTAACAGCTTAGAGATTGTACTGAAAAGTTGTCTGGACTTTGTTTTGTATATTTTATCAAATTTTCGGTTATTATTTTTTGTCAAGATTTGGTGATTTTTGTAAATGTTTTGTCGCAATGGAGTGACGTATTTTGAATTTGAACATTCTGTGATCTGATTGGTGGATCGTCATCTTGCTTTGGTTTTTCATAGCGTGACTGAGCATGTGCCTCACTTCGTCGCTAATGAAGATGTGTGATGTACCATATTTTTGTAACTCGTACTTTTTGTAAGTTTCGATATTTAATTCGTGAGTGAGAATACAGAGCGGGATGTGTGAGGTAAGTTATTCGTTAATGTTGAATACTCTTGTCGAAAATTGAGAACATGGAAGCTTCTGTTTTTGGATTGGAATTAATATCACGGGAGTCTTCTTTTTCTTAAACTTTTCGACACGCCTGTGTGGATCATTTGGAACCTCAGGCAGGAAACCCACACTACGGAACATTATTTTACTAAGAGGTATTTATATAAATTTTGTGTAAGATAGAACACGTAAGAAATTTCTCGAAAGTGATATTTTGTGTTAGTATATTATTTGAGTACTTCAGTATTGAATCTGGAAGGTGTATTTCACGTTTGATTCATTTTGTGAGGGGGCAAGTGAAGCTACCCGTTTGTCATATTCAGTCAGTTCAGTTAGACTTCTGTTATTTCTTTTTATTAATTTGCACTTGTTACTTATGTTGTAAAACGTTCAAGCACTATTCGTTGACAATAAACTTGTTAAGTAACCTATGTCTCGTCTCCGTTAGAGTTCAAGAGTTCATCATCATCGCTAGTAGATTATACTTGTGTGTACGTATTAGTAGTGAATCATCAGGTCTTCCCGTTTTCTCACATTCGGTACCGGGTATGTATTGCATATTAAGTAAAGGTTTAGTTTTGGGTCAATTGATTCGTTGCATTTTTGCTTTTGTATGTCCGAAATCGAGAGGGTGGGAACTGGAAACGTCGGACCTCAATAGGTAGCTCAAATTAACATTATAAAAGATTAGCAATGAACTCGTTACTGTAAAATTTGATGATGAAACTAGAGGTAAAAAGTATAAAAGTAACTTAAAAAGCGTGGTTCTGTATCGTAGCCGTATGATTCACGTTAAGTTCAAGGTTAATGAATAAGAATTTGGTGCGAGTTTGTAACGCCTCTCCTCTTCTTTTTGTGCTCATAATACGAAACGTCTGTTGAACAGTCCGAATTACTTGCTTCGGACAAGCAACGAATGCCTTGGGGCGATTTCTCCTTGAGCGATTTGTTGCTTCTGCAAAGTGACACTCAACAAAATTATTTAGATTCATTGCCTGAAAACTAGCTATATGTTTTGGAATGTAAAAACGTTGATGCGCAGGAGCAAAATTATTCGGCCGAAAGTAAAGAAAGAAAGCAAGTTAATTTCGGAATCATTACAAATGTTGTTTCATTTTATAAATGAAAGAAAAAACTTTTATTTTGAAACATGCTAATGAGGATAAAACGTCAGGTAAACAGATTTTCAGAGGAGAATTGTTAGGTGCAGGTAGCGTATTGCAAGGTCCGCTAGATTAAGTACTTTACGGTATTCCTGAAAGGAATGATAACCTTCCTAGAGACAGTAAATTGTTTGATGAAGTATTCGAGAAAACATCGTTGGTAGCTCTCGAGAATTTTATTGCTAATTTAGAGCCATGTGATGGTATTTCTGCCGAGGAGTTTTTTTTTCTTCAGGAAATTTGAAGAATTCTATAATAGTAATGATTTTCGTTGCTTCATTCATAATCAAGTGCAGTGATCCATTATTTGATATAGTTAAAGAATGTCTAAGAGGGTGTTCTACTTTTTCGGGATCAAGTTATGATACTAATGTTATCTTCCCATGCTTTTCAAAAGCTATCAGTGAAATATTGGTATGGAAAGCAATTGGAAACTGAAAGTTTGCTTCAATTTCTGAAAAGTGTGAGACGTGTGTTGTCACTTAATATTTCAAACAGTGGTCACATTCAAACTTTAATGTATTGCGTCCTTCCATTAAGGAAAAGATGTTCTATCCGTATATTCCGAAGAACATGATTGAATTACGTGAGCTACTCAACAATTACAATGGGCATAAGTTACATTCAACGCAGTTTTTCGAGGACATGGGAACGCACCCAGTTCACGTCCACGACAAATATAATAACAGTATCGTTAAATGTTGACATAGTAATCAGCCACATAAACGCTCGGATTGTCCCGAGTTAAGACGTTAGTCTAGGCTAAACAATGTCAAGCGGGAGCCAGACAGAACTTTGCATGAGGTGAATCGTTTTTAAACTTAACTCCTTAACATACCGATTATTTTAGAAAGAGCGTTAGAATTTTCATCTAATTTTTATGACTAAAATCCAACACTCACTAAAGTTTAAAACTAATGGTAACAATGAAATTATTTTTAATGTAGGTACTCAACAATAATATACAAACTTCTAAAATCTTTCTTAAATAAAAGCTCGAGTGTATTCGTGATGTTAATCAAAAACTTTTATTTATCTTAGGTTGGCGGTAAAATGAGTCATTCAATTAGTTGTTGAATTAACCAAGACAAAAGAAGAAGAGAACGAGAACTAAGAAATCAAAAGGAAGATGCGAGAGTAAGATATGTATTAATCGCCAGAGGGTGCGGGGTCATTACATGTTTTCCCCACCGAAAAGGAAAAGGAAGACATTACCGATTAGATTACATTTCTTAAGTTACAAAACATTTTACAATATTATAAAGAAGAACACTAATAAAATAGTCCTACTTGTACAGAATATAGAAGCAACTCTCACATACTGTACATGTTGTTTATATCTTGGTGGCAGTGTGAAAAGCTCTAAAACGTAGATCAACGCACAAAGCCATACCGCAATCTTTACACATATATCTGGATTCTCGCCGTATTTTCTTCCCTCGCATGTCACGTACATTATTACATATTCTGCACCATTTTGTTATATTTTGTGTCTTTTCAGTGGGACGAATTATCGAAGAAAAATGGCACCGAATAAATCGTAATGGTGTTTGCTTTCTTTTCGGACGACCTGCTGCCCTCGAAAAAAAATCTTGTTTGTGATATTGTTCAACCATTCTCTGAACAACAGCAACAAGAAAATCAAGTGCATTCTTTTTTCCTCTATGTTTGTGGTAGAGGACGAACGCATTCCGAATTGCGAGATCCACAAAGTGGAATAAAATCTTTTTATAAACGTTTTCCCTCTTCATAATCTTCGTCACTACTTTCAGCCCCACTAAACTCAATATTAAATTGTTCACTTTCTTCCTCGCTATCAATTGTTGTGGCAAACAGAAAAACTATTTTTACAACAAACGCAAATAAATTGCAAATCAGTACCTTTAAAGCTTGATTCCACATTCTTACGATACAATAGAAACTTCGCTTGCAAATTTTCCCTCCAGAATGCGCTGTATTCTCGACTCTAATACGGGCAATACAGCACATTCTAGCGGAAGCACTGAGAAACATAAGAAATGAGAGCAAACAAACATTTTCGAGCATTTACAATCGATTACGGTTCAATAGCGATTATGCCCGAATAAACTCAAGGTTTTATTTTCTGTAAAAATTAAAACCTTGAGTATACTCGAGCTTTTGTGTTAAGGGGTTAGCCAAAGAACAGTGAAGATATTTTTGGACAATGGTTCAGAAGAGAATCTAGTTGATTCTGCTTTTTCTGATGAAATGATTAAGAAAATGTGCTATTTTTAACAAAAACTAATATTTTTGTGGGAAAACTGAATAATAAAAAGTATTTTCAAACACTTCTGCCACCTTTCGTTTAGGTATTGGTGATAAAACATTTTCCATGTAGGCCTATGTTTTGAAAAACTTAGGATGTGACGTACTTCTGCATTTTCGAACTTTTTTTAAACACATCGATTAACCTTGATAACAAGATGATTATATTTAAGAAAGTTGATCTTAGTGTACTGTTCAGTGATAAGTTGTGTAACCCTAAGGTCAGTGCGAACAGAAACTCTGCATTCTGTTTGTTTCGTTCTATTGACCGCGGTGTGTCCTTTCTTCCCACCAGGCCAAACCGGGATGGTGACGGAGCATTCTCGACCCTAGATCAACATCGAAACCATTCAAGATCCAGTCAATATCAATCACTGGGTTTCTTCCAAACTGTGCTGGGCGAATGCAGACATGGTGCTGATTCAATTAAGTCTCTGCTTAGGCGATCTCAGCCCACTTCTACAGGTTCTGCGGGCTATCGTTTACGAACTTCTAACAGCAATGGAAAACGCAACGCAGGGAAGCAGGATACCCAAAGGAGTCAAAGATCTGTAAATGGGAAATCATATGCAAATCAATGTTCAGTAAAATGAAAAAAAAATCATGGTCTAGGAAGGAAGGGTCAGATGCGGTTGTGAATAATCTTGATGGTTCAAATAATAGTCATTTTATAATTACCGCGGAGGGTAAGTGTAAGAATGAAAATTTTTTGCCTGAAGAATATCCTTAGGATATTTTATTAACACAGTATATGTGTGCATTTGGTGTAGGTGAGAATTTTTCTGATGATTCCTTGACAGAAGAGGATGTGTCTGAAATTCTCAATACTATTGATCCTGATTTTTTGAATGAAAATTCAGGGTTAGTGGCTTATGTTCGTAGGTTTATAAATCAGTATGATAGTGTTTTAAGTAAGAAAACAGAAAAGTTGAATCATATTTCATACAAATTCGAGGTTCAAAATGAAGAACCTGTTAAGGAGAGTCCCTATCCTTTGCTTCAGTCTTTGAAGAGTGAGTTGAAAATTTTAATCTATGAATGTTTGCGTAATGACATCATACTAACAAGTCAAATTTCTTACAGGTATGCAGCATTCATTGCGAGAAACAGGAACAAGTCTCTGAGGATCGTTGCGAATTTAAAGAAATCAATAATAAGTTTTCTTAAGATGGAATCCTTTCGGCTGATATGAAGGAGTCTATTTCCCAACTTAGCGAAGCGAATATTTTGTCTGTTTTTGACGTTCGCAGAGCATTTTTCCAGATGGAGTTATTTCCGGATTGTAGAAAGTACTTTCTCGGTCGATGGGAAACTTTACAATTTTAAGAGGTTAGCCAAGGGTACTTTCGATAGGACCCAGGCCTTGGTTCTAGCGTTGAATGATGTGTTTTCCGATATAAAAGGCAATGGCCTTTGGTATTTTTTTTTACAATCTGGTAATCTATTCTAAAACCATGAAGAAAAATTAAGTTTTGTTGCAAGAGGTATTTGACAGGTTGAGAGAGAGAGGACTCACAGCCACCCCTTCCAAAATACGATAGTTTAACGGTCATATTCCATTCTTGAGCTTTATAGTAGTTGGGGTGATGTTGAGATGTTACACGAACGTACACAAGCTATTAACGACATTAGATACCGAAGAATCAACCTGCCCTTCGTAAAATGTTAGGTTTCTTAGGTATTTATTCTTATTCATGTGATGACTACACTGAGATCATTGGACACATTATGGCATAACGTCGAATAAGTGAGCATTTGTCTGGATAAAGTGATTGTTTGGATCGAATCAAGAAAAAGTTTGAGGAACAAGTAGTTTTGAAAATTCCAAACCTCAACGAGCGATTCTACATATACAAAAATGTGACACTGCACTGTCTTGCATGGACTATTTCACAGAGGAAAAGAAAGACGGGAAAATTTCGCCCTGTTTTTTATAGTCGTAAGCACAGCAGCAGTGTTTTGAATATGGATTTATTTTAGTGTAAGTTACTTAGTCTATAAAACATCGTTTTCAGAAACAAGAAGCTTCTGTGTAATTATTTTAATATTTACGTTGACAACATATCCCAGCTTCACTGTTTTAATTAAGTGAAGAGTACGACAAGGTACTATAATCTGTTACAGAGATTGCTGGAGTATATGTTTGTCATTAATCACATTCCTTCGGGACGTAATCTGATAAGTGATTTTAATTTTTGCATGTATGATTCTACCTTGTATGAATATGTATAGACGGATCCCGATGAAAATTTAGATATGGTGGAAGGGGGTCGTTTCTGTAGTTCCTCGTTTCTTGCCTTAGTTTTTGACGACATTAAGGTATATCAGCATTCTGATTCTAATCATGAAGAATGAAAGGATTTTTCCAATGAATTCCAAGTGAGGAGCGGTTTGGAATACCGCAAGACAAAAGCGATGTATCAACCTGAAAGGTTGCCATTTGGTTACCATCTATGTTGTGGAATATGATACTTCTATATTACCACCTCTTTCCAAGTCAAGAAGAACATTTGGTGTCTACAAAACCATCAATAAAATAACACGTAATTTCACTTGGGATAATATTTTCACTCATATCCGGGATTATGTGTGATCGTGGTATGATTGTCAAAAATCGAAAATAGACCATACCAAAAGGCAAGCGGTACTTATTTCCACTTTTCGAATGAGGCCAAATGTAACTAGTATGTCAATTTAGTGAGCCCAGTAACTTCTAGTAAGAGTAATAGATTTTTGATGTTCTGACTTGTTAGTACGAAACGTTTTTTCCATATTCTGCCATCGAGAGTGGCGAATGCAAACACGATAACTAGGGCTGTTCATAACCTGTCTATACAAACTGAATATATTGAATCCTTGTCATGTGATAATGTGTCTTATTACCGGTCTAGCGTTTTCTGCCATTTCTGTTTTGGATGGGGGATCAAAAACACCCATAGCTCGGCTTACTTTGCGTTCGGAAATCCAGTGGAGAAATTTGTTTGAACAGTTAAGGATGTAATGGGTTGTTATGTGTTAGTAAGACTATGTTGGCAAATATTGGATTAAATGGAACTTTTATTGTTTAAAAGAACGATGGAAGGAAAACCGTGGCATGGCGCGTGGGAAACCTGTGGCGTAGTTGTGGTAAAAGAGGGAGAGAAGGATCCGTACTGTGCTGTTAGTGGAATGGGGCCAGGGCACTAAGGTCTTTCTGCCACTTTACCTGAAATATTACTACAGCAGGTACAGTCAGATGTCTATTTCGAAACGGGTTCTTCTGCAAAAAAATGAAATTTTGAAATTAAATATTGTGTAGTTCGTTTAATCATTTTCGAACACACTAACAAGACGTTGCGATCGAAAAGTCTTCAAATGAATTTTCTGAGGATCATAATTGGTTGACAGAATCATAATTAACAGTAGAATTTGTGTATAATTCTATATTTTCCAATATTATTTTGCAAGTAAAATATTAGTTAAATAATATCTTCTCCAACTAGTTTTACAAAACATGCAAATTTTACCTAGCGTTTAAAAATTAGAAGTGTATAACAATATGTCAATTTTCTAACATTTCTGGTGCTTGGACAAGGACCCGTTTTGAAATGGACGCCTGGAAAAATAGTTGCTAGTCTCTGCGTTTTTCACCTATCTATATAGTTAACTAATTCCACATTTTTATTGTTTGTTTTGTTATGCTTTGAAGTACGTATCTTGAGTTTTATTCATAGTGTTGATATTTATATACAGTTTTATACATATAATATATTCCTATATATTTAAACATATACACACAGCATATCAGCGTACGGAACACTTTTATTCCTATGTCATGTCTTTATTTCCTTTTGATTGTTTCGAAAACGTCTTCAAAGATTCAAAGCTCGTTTCCCATTCAGTTATTGGAATGCGGGCACCAATTTATCGCATAGTTTATAGTGCGTTATCGACCACTCCTCCTTATAAATGGCGCCCGAAATATATTTTGAGTATATCTTGAGAAAAAATCATTATTACAACAATTGTAAAGGATCAAAGCTCTACAACTTACAAACTCTTTCTACACCACTATAAGATAGAGCATTCGGCGCGATATTTTATCGTGATGTTTGTTGTAGGCCTAGTCCATACGGTTTGATTGATATTTAGACATCGTTTTGCTGCTCTGAATGGAGCAAGTTTGTTTTCGTAAATTCACTAGCGTTTGGCTGGGTATCGCTCTGTTCTCCAGAATCCTCTTTTTTTTCATCTTGCTATGCAGACTGGTTGTTCATGCCGGTATCAATTTCATCTCCTCCAGAGTCGATCAAAATTGAAGCAATCCAGTTCATTGCCATGAAATGATCCCTTGCCATGATCAGTATCTTCGAGAAAGTGAATGTTGTCCGCACTACAAAACACAAATCTTCCTCGTACTGAATCTGAGGGAATATAAGATCCTTCACAGTAATTCATGCGTTTTACAACCTCCATTGCTATCTGAGTCTCAAAGCGAAGGATTTTGGCATATTCTACAGAAGCGCCACTGCTATGTATTAAAATTGAATTATGAATTTGCTACGGGTTGTAGAATGTATTATTATGCCAACTGCAACTTGTAAGGGCAATTCGCGAGTATGCCGAATGGTGGTAGAAGTTGTGTTGGAAGCTTGACGAAGTGAAAGTATTTCATACATGATCATCTGGGACAGTTTAAGAGCTCTATTTGCTACAGTAGTATCCCGGTTTTCTGAAGAATTCTTCTTATCTTTCCGCCCTTGGCAGCACCACTTGTAGAAAAGAGATACTTCCTCTGCAACAACTTCACCTATATTCACATCTTCAAATATTCCAGTGAATTTTCAATTTTCGCAGTTTATTGTAGCCTTTCGTAAAATCCATGCTAGTAGAGATAGTTGAGATACTAGGGTAGACGGACTTTACCATATAAACTGGTAATCTCATCACTTTTGACAGCAGCTGTCAGTAAGACATGTTTAAAGACGGTGCCGCTAGAGTGGGTGTTGAGAGTTGTACAGGTACGATTGCGCATGTGCCGACTTGTGATTAAAGTGTGTTGGTGTTGACGTATCAGCTGCTAAACCCACCTCGAAAATGGACAAAGCTATCCCGAGCGTTGTTAGTCCGAACGTGTTTGTGGACAAGGCGTACAAGTCTTTTGCTCGGTGGGTGGAAGAAGCGTGTATATTTCGCGCCATTGACAAGTGGTCCGTCTCGAAAGTTATTTTGTGTATAGGCTGTTATACGGGGCGACCCAGCCAGCGCGAGCACGTGTGTATGGGCTTCCGTGGTGCTTACCTGTATCCAGATGCTAGAACAGAGGAAATTTACATGTTGTTTACCGATCCGGTAACGGACACGTTACAGGACTCAGACACTGTATCCAAGTTGTATCACGTGTATACGGAATCCCATTCGATTAGTGGTGATTAGTGGTTGCCTGGGTTTAAGTTGGGTGTTCAGCATGTGTTGAAGACTTGAATGGAGGATCTTGTGGACTTGTTTCTTGCAAAGGACGTGCATGCGTCTTTCGATAGCGTGTAAGCTCTGTGACCAGGACACTTTAGACGGACATTATTATTGTACCGTTAGCAGGGTGTAGAGGAGCATGTTAATATGGAGACTGTACGGACTGTGTGGTGTATGTTGTGATTGTTACAACATCGATATTGTGGGCGTATACCTGTCCTTGGTCAGTGGTACGTCATTGCAAACCAATGACCTCCAGTGTATCGAGTGTGGTCAATATGTGTAGTTTTTCTGACCTAGTTGATGAATATTATTATTTCAAGTATATGGAACCCATATTTCGGGTCGAGCTGTATGAAATGTTGTGCAGCAGTACCAAGGATCCCTTTAGTGCTCACACCTCAGAACATTTTGTCGAGTAGTATACCAACTCTATTACGCCGGGTCATACCCGTATTCCCAAGAGATCTTAAGTAAATGTTGTACAACAGATTACCGAGGAACCCTGCAGTGCCCGCGCAGGAGAACGAACCAGAAGCATTTGCCGACTAGTATACCAAGTTCATTGCACAGGGTCATACCCATATTCTGATGAGACCTTTATTCATTGTAGTACATGAGTGTTAAAGATCTCGTTAATGCTTAAGCAGCGGATCCATGGTTTAAATTGTTTATGTGTATGGTAGTACATTATTGATTTTCAAGGTTTTTCAACATTCCCTTATGAACGTGGGAGTTTCATCGTCACGTGTATGGGCTAACCATTAATTTGAACTGTATAATACATACTGTCAATAATATTGCGAACTGGGTTCCGTAAGAATTGTGATTGGGCATTGTAACAAACCTTGAGGATTAAGAATGTTTACCTTAGCGTTGTTATTACCAACCAGATACCATGAGACATGCACCTGATATATTGGCAATACACCTGTAAACGTAGTACTAATAAATGTATACAACCCCGGATGACTGGCTAAGCGAGGGCACTGCTTACTGATATACAACGTTGACCTTGGGCAACAGGTGATTGTACGATTACAAGTATGGTGTTCAGTGTTTAAAACGGACGCTGTACTGCAATCGTGTAACACTACGTCCAGCATATCTTGGAGGTACGTTTTACTTGGACATCACTAGACGGTAGGTATTGTGTAACACCTTGTCTAACAGTGCACTATTGCAATACGTACGCCCACCATATCACGTTAAGGCATCATGATCATGTTTGGTTATCCGCATATGCAAGTATGGTGAGATACCACGTATATCTTTACAGTCGTATTCATTGATTGCACCAACTGGACAAAACAAATTACGCTCCGGGGTACGCTAACACGTCTTGCCCACTAAACACAGCATGTATAGAGTTTTTGTACTCTTTGGCTCGCATCGATTACACCTGTACAACGCCAACCCCTTTTCGAGGGTGTGGGTATGTTCCTTTGGTTTCCGGTACAAGTTTTGGACCTCTAAAGAATTGGGAAAAACAATGGACCAGGCGTACCTCCACCATGGGCTAAAGCTGGTAGGTGGAAACCTGACTGTTGAGGTACACGTGTGGGAGCCGTCATTACACTGGTGAAAGTTAATACCCGAATCCTACTGCTGCTGCCATGGTGGTTTCTGTAGTAGGTTAATGACTGTCAAATAATAATAATAAAACTAAAAGCACCTCCACCTTACTATCCTGGGAATATGATCACTACAGAGGGAAAACATTGCTAGGGTGTCAACGTGCATGCACCACTATCACTTTAAAGGGTGAACACACGCACAGTGGTGCGGTTCACATATTGTATGGTTCACTTATATGAATTATTCCACCTTCGCCTGGAGAATAGCACGAATTTGGTGCAAATAGTGATCGACCTGTTTGGCGAGACACACATGGAATTGAATAAACGTCAACCTTGTACGTGGATGCTCCTCGGAAAAAATCTATACATTTCGTACGCCATATCGGGTTCTGTCACCATATGCAGTAAGTATTGATTGATATTAAAGTCACCACAATTACACACCTCACAGTCTTCCGATAGTTTATAGTTTCAGGTAATACATTTGACGTACCTTTGCGGGTCAACCTGGAGCAATGCTGAATTCATACTCGTCCAGTAAATATACTTTGGAACACAGAAACAGGATTCGTCGGCAGTTAACACCTTTGCTTATTTGACACCTGACATGTGTCCACGAGTTCCGGGTCCAGGAATTTCAACAAAGGCTGCAGTAGGCTGTCGGGTGCAGCTTTCTTACGTTGAATGATTATGTAGAACCATTTGTATCCGTCAATGGTGAGGGGATGTATCTCCCTATAGGCACTATACCACAGTTGTACGTGCAACGGGTTTGCTAGGATGTGTATCGCCTTTTGGATAATGTCGGCTTTGTTACAAGTACATAACCCGCAGATATAATATTCGTCCAGATCAAATCGTTGTATAGCGTTTAGAAAACATCCAACAAATACTGCATCCACTGTACAGTTACACTTGGATGTAGGCACAATGCTATTAGTACTGGTATTTAACGCACTACGCGCCATGTTTGGATGTACATATGTGTTTAAAAAACGCTTGCAGTTGATACCACCCAACGACGCATGCGCTGCAAGAGCAATGTACGATAGGGTGCGCGCTTTCTTTACGCAGCAGCGCCAACCGAGCTCTGCGTCCGTGGTATTGCGCATGCGGGTAGTGGTCGTGTAATTTGCCACATTGTTTACATAGTGAGCCATTGGGAATCGGTTGACGACCTCGAGCTGTGCTACGTTGCAGCCAAAGCAGAACAAGAGGGCGAGCTACATGTGTTGCAGTGCTTATTTTCGTTTGAGACCTGTGATGAGCGGTGTTTGTGGACTGCTTTAGAGCATTGGAACCCCGTATTAGGCATTATGTGCCAGGGATCGAGGTCCCAGTCAATACGAACACGTGTGCACTGGTCGTATTAGTGGCGAAAAGGTACCAGATATATATTTCAAAGCTTCCAATAACCCGTTTCCTGGTTGGGTGAAGACAGCCTATAGTGGCGGAGGAACTGTATGCAGTTTAAGCGAGCCAACATCCCAACGAAGGTGTTGCTGCCGCCCTGCGTTTGCTCCTGGGTTTACTTCCCTTACGGAGCACCAATTAGATCGTCTTACTGCATTGTGCTGGTGCAGTGGCAACGCTGACTATTAGGCAGTTTGTACTGTAGTGCAATTATGGACATACATGTGTAAACCTAATTAATCCTTAATGTGATTGATCTGTACCAACACGTACGAATTATGCGTTGCCCAGGGGCTTTTTAAAGTTGGCACTCGAATATACCCCAGCAGCAACCATCGTTTGTATGTGTGTGTGTGTGAGCAGTACGAAAACCATCGTGGATAGTGTACCCCTTGACCAGGCACTAACCCGTAATGAGGTGTGGGTAGCAAGGATTTCGTGTACTGCACCTTATGCTTGTACACACAGAGCCTTGTACACATTAATGACGAGTGTTGTGATTTTGGTATCATTACCAATATGGATCCCCTTTTGTTTACAGAAAAAAATGCTTTCGGCCTTGAAGTCTGCTGTAGGTTTTGGTACCACTACCCAGTGTACTCCTGGCACATATTAGTCCACCACACCCATTGGTTGTATGTGTGTGTCTAACCACTTCGGCTCCCATTTTCCACATTTGGTTGGCTGTGTTACTATACTGCATTGTCAACGATAGTGAGGTTTGACCCCATAGAGCACGTTGACCTGTGCTCATAGACCCAGCTATAGCATTATTATATCCATTTTTAATTGTTATTGTAATTGAAACTCTAACCAGTTTTGGAGATACCATCCCTGTGCGTGCTTCCCTAAAAGTAATGTACGCATAGCCAGAAACATTGTACAAGATTCGTGATCATATACAACTATTGCATTGCGTTGCGTTTGCCAACTGGAAATTCCTGTTTTTAGTTTTTAAGAAAATAATCAACATACATTGGTTGAGTTTTGGTTTGTTATACACACATACTTCATTGATCTGGCGATCGAGTATAAACATTGGGTGTAAACACCACAGCAGCAGTGAGTTATCGTGTTTTGCAGCACCGTTGTCCACTACAATGATCATTCAACGTTGTCCTTGTGTGTGTGTGTTTGTGTGTAGCTGGATGCATCAATGTGTTCTTTGATTTACAAATATGAATAACCTTTTGGTTTCAGCAACATTATGAATGATGATATTTACTTTACCAATATGGAACCCCCATTTTGTTTTCAGAAACATTGTATAGACAATAACATTATCTGTATATGTGTACTTCTTTAACCACTGGCGTTTCCGCTCAAGTAATTGTATCTATATATTTACTCTGCCATTCTTGAACCATTGTTCGCATGCTTGCTACCTACCTGCCTGGTAACTGTGTTGTGAAGGTCACAGCTGGATAATTACTCTACGAGGACATGTTTAGGGTATAACCACCCTCATCTTGTGGATACTAGCACCAACTGTTTGCCGAATTTTGTAGTACCTACGAGTATTGGCCGTACTTACACATGGTTTTGCGAGTAATACCAAGTGCATTTACATTAGCTGATCATTGGTATTTGCTTAGTACTACTACTACTACCAATCATAACAGTACGCAAATAAACCACATCCGTATAATCACTACTACCAATCATAACAGTACGCAATAAGGCACCTCCGTATAAAACATATATGTATATATTTATCTATTGCTCACTACATTACATTTGTGCACTTGTTGTTTCTGTATAACACTGCACCACGTCTTTTGCAGAAGTATATATCAGTTCACACTTTATCGTTACTAAGGGATACCATCACCACATCCCGGTTTTATGCACGCCACTCACTACCACTGTTTTACGGCCTGGTCTTTGCGTAGGAATATTTGACGTACTTCATTTGGTCTACGCTCAACCAGATGTTTGAGCACACACTCAAATATTTAAATGGATTAAGGTCTGGTATTGGGGTGGAGCTTTTGGTATGCCATGTACATACCGATCACATTAACCCTAGTTAGTATGACCAGTCTTGTAACATTATTTAACTCCTAATCATTCTCCAGTAAACACACGTGGCCTAGCTGATTACTCATTTGCAGCGTACATCCTTCACAGGTAAAGGGTATTCGTTGCACTCCAATTTTTGAATGCAGCCAACACACATTGCTGTCCAATGATGTTTTTGTGACATTGGCAAGGGGAACGAAGAGGGCTCGGATACATTGCTGTTGGCTCCTCATCATGCACTTCCTCATACTAAAGATTACACACACCCCTGAAGCACAACAGCCTAGTGTTTTCTCCAGTTCTTTAACCGCCACGGCAAAATCACTATCGGACCAACTATCCTCGTACCACATCTCACTAGCCTGCCTCATCGTGCTTTACTATTCTGCACCATACCACACTGCACTGGCATTTTAGGAACGGCGGTTTGCGCAGGCCGTGTCGCGCACCTCGTCATGGACAATCGTAGCACCCATCGGTCTCTGGTATGGAGTGGTTTTACAATGCTCGCTTTACTCTTCGAAGATGGGGCGGGGGGTTAGGTGGGTGTTTTAACGTTGAAGGACTGCGCACCGTTGCTTTGTGGGTCGTTCTCCCCATATCCTTCACGCCTGTCTTTTTCTAAGAGTTTATCCTTCAGTTTGATCACCTCACTGCTGACAATTTTACGTAAACCCATCTCGAAGTTTGGTTTCATGTCCATGGCATCATAATGGGAGGTAACGTAGATACCGAACAAATGATCCACTGTTGCTGGAGCCATATGTACTGGTAACATCCTTTGCACCACTTTGCACGCCCGATTTCCCATGCAGAAAACCTACACACCGATGGTCCCGTTGGCTTATACGTAGATAAAAGCAACCTGCACATAAACTTGGATGGCGGGGTACCCTGAGTTCGATACACTGTCATATACACATAGTATCCACCCATCTCTCAGAACATTTGGACACTCGAATGGCACTTCCATAGCTGTCGCTGCCTCATAGAGGTGTTTTTCATTGGTTGATGTAAAGTGTTGTTGTAGTTGTTGTTCTACAATGTCCACTGCCGCCAATAGTACACGTTCGTCTATCGGTTCAAAACCCGCCATTCTATGCAAAGATGTTCGTGGTACGGGTTTTATATATCCCCATAACTACATGCGTGCGCACGTTTGCCCCCTTTCTCAGTGCCACCATTGATCACTACTTTACTCCCTCAACGGATTGGTTACATTGTGCACCCATAATATTCCCCTCCCCCTCCATTTGGATACATGTGCACCTATACTACTCCTCTCCAATTTTCGGTATTACTACTATCTTGTCATATGGGTGAGAAACTTACCCTACTAACCGGATACACGTCATTTGTCATGTGGTGTTTACGTCATGTGTCCACCTGCACTTGGTGTGTATATTGATGTTTCGATTACCTTTGTGTATTTCTATTGTTATGCGTTTTGTTTTATTGCAAGCGATGGAGGTTGGAAATGCGGCGTTCGCAGTATGTTCTAGCACTCTGTTTTTGTATATTCCACCCACCACCACCAAAAGTCCAAACCCTTAGGTTTTGCACTGGTCCCCTCCACTTGGAGATTTTGTTTTGCTTACCAACTGTGTGGGTTGGCGTTTTGCACTGATTGTGATTACACGAGTTACTTGTCATTGCCAACCATCCACTATTCTCCTCATGTTGTTTCCTTTTAGGCCGATGAGTACTTTATATGGGGCACCTCTCCTTTGTTTTGGCAGCACATCTTTAGGTGTCTCTCTGTTTTTAGGGGCTTTGCTTTGCGAGGACACTTTTGCGCAACCAACTAACTTGCACGGTTGGGTCAATACAATTTTGTTTTCTAAAATGAAACACACGTATTATTTGCTCCTTATTAGTTTGTGCAAATACCTACCATTGACCAATGTCCAACATTCATACTACCACGTAATAATAAACCTTCTTACAAACATAATTTTCTTAAACGCAATGTTCTTCCTCGCGGTCTTACTCGTATGGTTTATGCAGAAAGCGCCGATGTTGGGGACACCACCGCATCATACCAGCACGTGAGCAACTGTTCCAGATTTACGAAGTAAATTTAATCATTGGGTGGGGCATCATTAATATTTTGCGCAATACTTTGGCAGAGCGCAATTGATATTTTTTAAGTTTACGTGCAATTAAACGCAATTTGTCCCTGGCACTTGGTTCTACTGCATACCTATCAACAAATGTCAAACTCACACAAATTAATTACTGGGGACTGTACTAAATATTTGTGTATGCGCAACCCGAATTGATACATTCTTATGAACTAGCTGTTCTAGTTATTCAGTATCCACCTATTCCTCGTCGTCTGTAGATGCATATTCACTTTTCGTCTTGTCTACAAGAGCTATAATTCGTTTTACCACATACTGCTTTGCTTCTTCTCATGTGTTCATTACACCAACACGAATCGATAGATATTATCTACCACAGAGACGTAGATTATTAGGAAGGCGTCTGTAACACTTGCAGACTCAAGAGTGTAAAGGCAGATACTAATTACCTTATTCACACTATTTTCTTTGTTTTCTTCTGCAGTTTCCAACAGAATTAGCCGTTGTAAATGTGACTGGCAACTACGCCGCGAAATCTGTCTTCAGGCTAGGATATCATATTGTTTATGCACCGGGCAAACACCGCGTTTCACCGACATGATTGCTCTGTTATTAAATCGGTGGGTATCACGTCGTTCTGTATTTGTCTTCACAAAATGCATTTCAAGTTCTTTATTACAATGCTCTATGCACGCAATCACCCAAGTCCACAAATGCTCGTATTCTGTAGTTTACTATTAATTACTGTTGCTATACGACCATCTTCCCAGACATTTCCAAGAAAAATTCGACAGCAGGCGAAACTATAATGATTTCAGGCCTGGCATCAAGTAAAACAGCTGCAGTATCAACCGTACTGACAAATAAATTAGTTAATGCTTTTCCCCATCCCTTCTCTGCTCATAATATCTACAATTTGCCATTTACAACAGTACGGGCTATTTTCGTACCTTTTTGCTTGACTATGATGTAGTTACACGTTTCAATCTTTTTCTTGGATTTTCACTGCAAACATAGTGCCGTTTCTATCATGAACACAAAGCGTCCAAAATATTTTCTTACGAAACCAGCACTAACATTTTTGATGTAATCTGGTTTAAAGGTACCCGCTGCCGATATAGTTAGGTTTCATCCTAGTGCAAATTCTGCTCGGTGTCTGCGTACTAACTAAATGTGTTTGTGGTCTCGCCAATGCAGAAAACCTTGGGTCTGCCGCCGGAAGGGAAAGATCAATGAAGACAAAGCGTGTTTGTTACTACTAACCGGTTGCTGTTAATGTTTCGGTTCTGGTTTAGGTGCTAGCTTTGTGAATGTTGGAGGAATAATTCACATTTGTGGATGTCGGAGTCGTCATTGTGCACTTTTGATTCATGCGATCGACTCTTTTGAAGGTATTACAGGACAATTAGCTTACAATTTTCGAAACTACTACTTTGAAACGTGTAGATGAAATGTTATACGAGTCTGTAAAAACTTAATTTTGGTCAATGGGGGATTGGATCCTCTTTTGTGCTTCTTGCTTATTTAAGCAATACGGAAATAAATTTTACACTGAAGCCACCTATGTAAATCGCACATTACACAGCAGTTCTACATATACACCTATCATCCCGGGAATATCTTAATTTGTTTTATTTTCTGCTATAATATACAGTTACGAAGAAACGAAAAATCATCGACAACGTATACGTAACAAATAACCCCGGTGTAATATAATCGATATTCACACACAGGATGATTAACTATAATATCGTCAAACATGCTCTGTTGGCATTAGAATATCCTATTGCGCAACACAAAAAACCGAAAAAACATGGAAACCAGACGGTAATCACAATGCAAGGAGCTCCACCAAAGCTGAATACAAGTTTCGTGTTACGTTTTTGCAAGAGTACACAAAGATGTCAGAATGAATATTATTATTTTTTACTTATTCACCAAATGCTGAATTCTCACCAAAGAACCAAACTTGCGTAGATTCGTTCTGGAAGTACTCGTATATCAGCGATCTGCATAGAGCTATTCTGGGTAGATACGTGCAATATTTGTGTTCTACTAAGCCAGAGGATCTTACTTTCCCTACAATGAAAGTAACTAAGTCAAGTCGATGCCTCTAAAACTCCTATACGCTATTCTATTATATTCCATGATTATTTTTTTACATTTAAATTTATTTAAATGTATTTATTCTTTTACTTTGATAATTGTTCCGCACTGTAGGATTTCCAAACTGGACTACATCTTTGTAGTAGTTGGAGGGAGATGGGGTTTATATGTTGTATCCGTATTCATACAATTGGTATCGCGAATGGATGTAAAAAGAATATTGTTGGCCTTTTTTCTGCAGATCTGATTGATTGGCCTCTAGAACATTTACTTAAACTAGTCTTGTAGTGCAAGACTTTCAAGTGACTCCCGTTAATACTAATACTGCCAAGGGGTTGCTGTCCTTTTATTTTTACTTTCACATTGCGTGCATAACCCAGGCCATTTTAACTTATAATGTCATCTCTAGTGTTAGTTTCTCATTTGCTCCCTTCACTTTTACATGACGTACCTTTTATATCCCACTGTTTTACATTTCGAGGCTGCAGTACGATACTACAGTGGCATACGGTTTAGATTATTTGATATTAATTTGTATACTTGACGGGTTCGTAGAATTGGCTTTCTGTCGTGTTAAAACCAGGTTGCCGTGGCTTCGCATTCGGGAGGTCCTTGGTTCAAACCTATTGCCCTGCCATCCTGATTTTTTTCAGGGATTCCTTTACGGAAGGTGGGTCTTGGATAACTTTTATTGAATATTTTCTTCACTGTTCTGGATGCCTAAATACCATAAATATTATGTTTACTCTGCGAGCAGGCGTGTTAAGTCGTATATCGTATCCAGAAGTCATGGGATACACGTGACCATGTTCAGGTCATGCTTTATATATGACCTGAAATATATGTGCCACAACATTGTCGCCTTCTGTACTTGAACATATTTAGTTCCAATGTTACTTTATTCACCGAATAACAGTTTTATATAACCGATTACCACGTAGTTATTGCTATTCGTTAATGTTACTTGTATCCCTTGCCTTGGCTACTCCACCTATTATGTAGGTGCTGCAGTTGTATGCATTTTCAGCGTTTGTTCGTTTATCTTTTACTCCAGAAGATTGTTTTCCGGGACATTTTACTACACGCTAGCAGACAAAGGGATTCTGAAACAAAACTCACATCGATTTACCGCTCTGTGATGATGATGATGCGGGAAGCTTTTTGTTCCTACACCTTGGAGCTTCATCATGCATTTTTTATTTGATAATGAATGTTTCTTGTAGGTGAAGGAATCGAGGTAACCTGATGTTTGCAAAATGTTAGTACAACTACCGTTTCTTGAAGCCAAAGCTTTCTAGTTTAAGTTTTTAGTATTGACAACCAACAATGTTCCCCCCAAATGCACTAACTACAACAGGTTTCGCAACTTGTTGACATTTTCCCACTGACCAGGCATCTAGGACGTATGTATGTTTGAGTTCGGTTGTTGGTTGTATTACACAACTGGTTTACTGTCAGTATGCCTGAAATAGTTACCATACATCCTGCTATCAGCTGCACACACCATAATCAGTGCATGGGAAAGGGGGCAAGACCTACAGTCCAACGTGAGATGCGCTGGTCAGTCCCACGCGCGGCCACCTTTACCTCCCCCGGCGAACTCAATTTGCTGGGCGGCTGATTGCGCTAAGCATGACCCAAAGTTACCTCAAGGTGTTACAAGTAACCACTAACGTTCAGGGTGGGGTTTCAACCCGGGTCACCAGTTTCACGTGGACTCATGCTGGTTGCATATAAAATGGGTGTGTGTTTGACGGCCCTACAGCGAGCAAAATGGTCAATGTATGCAGCCTGCACAGCGCAAACCTACACACCCTATAAGATGTATTCGCTATTAATCAGATCAATCAGTGGGCCAGGACGGAACTGATGGCTAGGGTGAAATATTTTCGATTTGTCAAACATGATTAAAACTCACCAACTTTCATTTTCTCTATCAGATATTGCAAGGCACAATCACAACCAACGAGCCTTTTCCACCTTTGATGTAAGGGTACTCAGACTTATTTCTTGTTACTACTTCCATAAACGGGAATTAGGCTTCGATAAGTGATGGTTTATTTTTGTAATTCCTTTTTTCCCCAACGACTTGCAGCCTCCGCAAACGACTGTTATACGGACTTGGGGTGAAGAACACTAGGAGTTAACGAACTTAACGTTCTTCTTTTGTTACTGGTGTGGTTGTTACATTATTTTCGTGCTTGCTGTATCCATGCTACCTCGTATTCATTCATTTACTTACGTTAAGTAATGTTTATTTATTTATTGGGTTCAAACACTTTACTCCATTGTATGTCTGCACTGGGAATCGTCGTAATGCCACTCAGCTAGGCTATCCACTCTCCTTTGTAGTAAATAAGCCACTGTTCCTTGTAATAATGTAAGTTCTGTTATGCAAACCACCAACACACAGTGCTTTAAAATTGTCTTCATCTTGAATGTTTGGCATACAGCCGTGCCCCAAATGAATTGCTCTGTGAATACTATCGGTCCTTCAAAAACTCTACTGCGCACCCATTGAACATTTGTGAAAAGTATTTATTTGAATAGAGGCTGTTTATTTACCTTTTTATTTCCCAACCTCCGGATCGGTCATTTTCCACTGGCTACATAACTGATAATAGCTCCAAGGGAAAAGTATAGAGGGAATTTCGTATTCCAGGTACCGTCACAGACTTTGCCTGGTGTGACTGAGGAAGGGCAAAGATTAGCAGTCAGCATGCTCACGTCTGAAAATCAATTTTATATGCAGTTTATTATTTTAGATTACGAACGAAGACTTCACAACACATTTTCGTCATACAGGTTCACGTTTGCTTGTTTGGTGACGAATAACAGAAAACTTCTGTAATTCTGTAGCTATTAGACGGAACACAAAACACGAATTAGATTACAACAGATCATTACTTGCAGTGGCATAACACACAAGCCTCAGCTGACCAAGTTACGAAAATAACAATACAGCATGTAGTTGCTATTTCAATTACACCTTCCTAACTGTGAACTAAAATTACAAATATAGCCCTTCTGAGGATATTAACAAACGTGTAGGATGAACAAATTGTATTTGTACTAACATCAAGAATACTTTACGAATTCAACATACTTCACGCGCATACCTGCTCAATCTCAATTCAGGCAGTTGAAGAAAATTTTACTGGTCATGAAATAGATTTTGGTATGTTTTTCTCTGAACTCTTCATGGAAATTTAAAAGACCTGCTTTTTTTCGAGGAAATTAATCCGCCGTGTTATATCCCTTCTTAATTTTAATTTTTGTTAAGCATTCAAGCTCGAAGCGTGGTATGCTGTACTTATCAACTACACTATCATAAAGAAGCAATTCTTTATAGATATTTGTGTGTAGTTGGTAATGTTCCAAGCTTACTTCCATGTTATTTTACAGGGTGTCGGGAAATTCTGACCTCTTGGAAGAACAAATAGACAATTGCGAGATTTCGGATTTTTTTACACTTTTCCATAACAAGGTACGTATTTGTTGTTTGCAATTTCGAGTAGGCGTTTATAGTTAAATTTCTCACAAAATTACCTTGAGGAGATTGGGACTGTTATTTTCCGTGTACCAACTACTTAAAGTGGGTTGTTTTCGTAAATTTCCCTATTTTGGATACCATTTTCTCCAGAAGCTTAAACAACAAAATAAGTATATTTGAAACATTCGTGTGTTCTACAAGTTAACCAAGTTTTATTTTAGACCAGTCATTAGTTTAGATGTTATGGCTAAATCTTTCCTTCAATATAAAATGCATTATTTTCGAAGGTCCACCATAGTTGTATGCCATTTACTGGGAAAACTCATTTCACAAAATCAACCCTCTTGATTTTCGATATTGTTGAGAAAGTCGTATTTTAAAAACCAACCAAATTTTCTAATCGACGGTTTAGATTGTGCAGCTAAATACTAATACCAAGGCGTTCGCAAACCATTTTATGCGTTAATGAATTTGACGGAAGAGGCTGCCTCAGTCACCTATATTTCAGCTCCTGACAGATTATAGAAATATAGGATGTGAGCAATCTGGCGTAGTCATATGTTAGTCTTCTTGTTACAAAAAGGAAAACTGGAAGTGGAGATGAACTTTAATCTTTCAGTTGAAAAGCAGATGTCTCAACTAACGCATTAGGTCATAAATCGCTTTCCAGGCAATCCTTTTGAGTTTTATGTTTTATTACTCTGTTGCTTCAAGTGTACAATTTGTAATGTAGTGTAATATAGGGGACGTTGTTGTAATATGGTAAGAGTACGAATCGGCATTAGTGAGTCCCTTAGGTTCCAACTCTGGTAACGCACACAATTTCCAGGCATTTCCATACCATGTTTCCACAGGCTTGCCAAAATATACTCCCCAGTCGGTTCATCGCCTTTTCTCCAGAAATTGAAATCCCTGCAGAACGGTATCCATTATATTTTATATGTCAGAAAACTACAGTTTAATTAATTAATACTGTTGGCTATTGCATCGGACTTTGGATACATCCGGGTTTCAGCTTTGTGGGAGGCTGAGGTTTTCCAGTGTTTTTACTTTCACTGGGATGAACTATGATAAACATTTTCTCTTTTCTCCACTTTAAGTACCTAATGAGTAATGACTTAGGTCGCTTTCGATTTTATGAGTTGCTCACAATCATCATGCCCCTGCTAGGATTCTAACCCAGAACCTGGTAGATACTAGCCCGACCTCTCAGACTGGACGCTACCCGTTGTCACCTTTGTCTGGCCAGGCGGAATAAGTAGCATGGTTTCAGATTCCTTTGTCCGAAAGTGTTCCCCAAGTGACATCATTCCTGAAACCTGACATGCACAGGTCATAGCTACCATCCTTCAAACCCATTAATGCTCAGTTCGATTATACGTACGGTTTAGCACCAAAATATAATCATGACAGCCCACACACTATTTCAGTTTTCAACTTGCGGCCTTACAGAATTGTATGATTACATACATATTATTAGGATCAGTAACCTTACTATAATCAACTTGTAATACTTGCCTACGGTGCTTGTATTGATTTCGATGGTTTCACGAAACTTGCATGAGTAATTATGGCTAAGGCAGATTGATTTGCATGTTCTAGCATGTTCTTGATCATTATGTATGCCAAAGCAAGGTTATTTCCTTTTCTAACTAAAACTGTTCCCAATGCCCATTATCCCGTTTTTTTGTATGAAAACACAAACCAAAGAAGGTAGGAACAAGTATAAAGTCACTTGTCCTTTATACCTATTAATAACTGGTTACTGTTTTGTAACACGTGACTGCCAATGTGTCTATTTTACTTTTCTTGAGCCTAACAGGTAACTTCTAATTTGCCTTTACCAGTGATTATAGTAAGAACTAGGATTAGCTTTTCAAGGTTAATCTATGATTTCTAAGGTCGGTTTTTGCATTTTCTTCTCTTTCATCTCTTACTAACTAGGGGCGTCCATCCCTTGTAAACTTTATTTTCGATTCATACCATCGGAATACAGGATCTTATTCTGGGTGGTCGTTTGCCAAAGCAATGAGATGTACTTCCTATCTGGTGCCGAGAAAATCGGCTTTTACGTACTCATCGTATGCTATACGACGTTTTCGTAGGTTCAACCTTCGTCGATTTCATTCAGTTACTCATCCACAAAAAGAGCGTTTCCGGTGCGCATTTACATCGCATTCTGGAACATTTTCCCCCTTTCCACACTATTTCTTCATTGTTTGATGAAGAAGAAACTCGAATTCTTCTCTGCCCTACACCCGTTCTTTTGTATCTTACTATTACCTTCTTTCGCAGCTACTGTAAGGAACTTCTCTTGGCGGCTTCACGGTATGTATTGTCACCAACCTAATCCCATGTTCTTCTTTTATCTGAATAACGACATGTCCTTCTTTTTTCTCCAACTTTTCACCACCTCACTTTAAAAGGCAACTGTTCCCAACACATCTTTTTTCTTTTCCATTCTCAGGGACCCTGCACAGCAGCTATCTCCCTCTGGAACTTCACCTTGGTCTATAGTTCGGTTTACCATGGGTTTATTCTGTTCCATTTCACTAACAGATATCCTTCCAGGGTGGCTACACTGTGTCGTATGTTTTTCATTTCTCCTTCTCTTTGTGCTGTGTATGTACCTGTTTCTTCTGCTCCTTCGAATGAGACGCCGATTACCTTCCTGTACTCAATAGAGTTGACAACTCTTTTGAAAACATGTAGACATAACATTCCAACAACTTGCGTCACCTTTTCCTAGCTCGCTTCGCAACGGTGGTCTGTTTGCATAGGGAAGACTGTTGTGCCGAAGAGGTTCATTTCTTATCGAATGTAACGCCTAAATCGCAAGTTATTTCACGTCTGCTCTATGATCTGACACTTACAGTCTCGCAAACATGTAAATTAAACAAAGATGCTTTTTACCGTTGCTGATGACGGCTTGCAGGGGTCCCGGGTCCAATTCCCGGCGCTGCTCCGTATTTTCCCTCGGTGTGTGGGTCTGGAACAGTGCCCACCCAACATCGTGATGCATTTGGTGGGCTGCTATGAATTTAAAGTAGTGGCTATCACAGCACCATGACCCCGATCTCGTGATCTCACTTCCCCTCATCCTCGAGGTCGTATTTCGATTACCCTCTTACCCGTCTGCCTCAAAATGTCACTTGGAAAGCACTCTTCTGGGAATATGTGCAAGAAAACTCCGACCTTTAATTCGATACCATCCTAGTATTTACCTGTGTTATTAAAGGAGGAGCCATGTAGTAAGCGCACTCAACATGGGCTCTCTCTTGCCTTTTCATGCCTGAGTCCGCGACTGGGGATATGGTGGCTTAGTTGGTAGGGCGCTCACCTCTGCTGCTAGACGTAATCGGATCGATCCGTGTTAGCGACATGTGGGGTTTGTAGTGGACGACCACCGTGTGCGTGGATATTTTTATACCATACCTCAGTGCTCTCGGACTTTCTTCATTCCACCCCTTCATACCATCATCCTCCATACGACCTGTGCCTTAGTTGCCTACAGCACCTAAAATAAAATTCCCTTCAATGCGCCACCGACTGCGGATACTTCACTTTTTCCCACAAATGTCCAAAGGGATTTCTGCCCCACACCAGACGACTACGTCCCGGTAGATTTTTCTTTCCCAGTGCAGATTTAATAACAACCTTTCCAATGACACTCCCACCCACACCTCTCTTTACCTTGTAGTTCCTGTGATTTCTTTCTGTCCATGGACGGACAACCTGAGCGGAATTATTAAATATCATTTAGCTCTAACTTCGCTATCCAGGGACCTATCACTTACGTAATCGATTTGCTTTACTATTTTATCTTTTGCAGTAGCACCTACAGTATTTCAATCCACGCGTGTAAACCTTATGTTAAACTGTACGATGACCACACGCCCTCGTAGTTTCGTGGTGGTTCAATGGTTCTATCCCGGCAACCGAAAATCCCAACTGATGTTTTCACAGGTTTTCCTCACTCCTACCGGGCAAATGCTATGCTGGAACCCTTCACTTCGTACCTGACCGACCTTTATTTACTTTTCTTATGTGCTTTAGTGGCGGCGAGTTTGCGTAGCATTCGGGAGATCACGGGTTCAATCCCAGCGGCCGACCATCCTGACTGATGTCTTCCTGAACGTTAAGTCGAAACAAACTATCCGAAACCCACTGTATCTTTCTGTTTGCCTGTTGCTTCATAGAGACGCCAAGGATTACTTTGCTTACATATACTGATAGAAGTAGTCGATTCATCCAGTGACGTATGTTATTATTATTCCTATGCAATTGCAATACTGGCAATAATTCTAAATGTTCGTTTGTTTCTAATGATGTTTGATAATGATTAAATGCACCGAAATTCCGTACATTTTTTTTCTCGTAAAACCCCCAGGAAACGAACTTAATTGAAATCAAAAGTATTTTTGCATGTATATGTATGTTTGGTTCAACTCCAGAGTGAACTCCAATATTTCGTACTAACTTTATTCACTTCTTTTATTGATATGCGAATTAAGTGTATGTATTTCTACCTCCGTGAACTAGCTTGGACTAATTTAGATCTCTACTCTGAAACTGTCCATTTATTTTAATAATGTGTATAACTCGAAATGTAGGTTGGCGTTACCGTGGCTCAGATGGTAGAGCGCTCATCTCTGGTACTAGCGGTCATCGCATCGATCCCTGCCCGTGCCATGTAGGCTTTGTGCTGGACACACACCGTGTGCGTGGGTTTTCTTGAGATGATCCCGTTTTCTTCTTTTCACCGATTCATTACATCTACATCCATATGGCCAGAGCCATAGTTGACTAAAGGCTTATAAATAAATACAAATTCGGGACGTAGGTGTTCGTGATGAAAATTGGCTTCCTGTTACCCAGGATAGAATACAATGGCACACGTTTGTTACTGCGGCGATGTACTTACGAGTTCTGCAAGCTATAGGGTGAATTAGTAAACTGTGTAGAGTAATTTCACTTGTGCAGTTGTGCTTCAATAAAGCCACAGAACGTTGTGTCCCTAATCGGAGCCAAGGATGCTTAAAGGGCTTAACTAAAAATTGAAGTTCATGAGGTGCCATTTACACTCCCATCTGCAATATACATGTTAGTGGGGCTCACCTACAACGAGTCAGGTTTTAAATCGATGTTCTTGGGCTCTTCAAAGTGATCCGGTTTCAGCTCTGAATACGATATTCCGTGCAACGGGGTACGGCTTCAACTACAATGAGTCAGGTTTTGATCCAGTGTTCTTATGTTCTCCAAAGTGATCCTGTTTCAGCTCTGAATACGATATTCCCTGCAACCAATGTTCGTTACAACTGCAAAATATAACTATTTTCTGCTCGATTACTATGTGCTTGCGGCAAGTGGTGTCTGATGTCTCGCGCTAGGTAACTTGACATTAAATGTACTTTTTCCTATATTACATTCTCTCCAACGTCGCACTTGCTGGCTGCTTGCTACGGTCATCTTTCGTGGGTGACTACCTGCTTTATGATTGGAAAAGTAACTCGGCGTCTTTGAATACAAATTGTTTTGTGGTCTGTCTCTGTCTCAAATTAGAAGATCCGTGTTTCCTTTATTCCATAAGTACCTATCTATTAAAGAGCCTTTTTTTCTTCTCTTGCCGGCTTCTGTGATGTGTCGTATCCACTTACTGTCTCGCCCTCGTCATGCCATTGTCACCAAAAAATTAATATTTCGGCTACGTACGGCCAGCAAGTCTGGTGATTTCTCCCCACGATAGCCATCATAAAAATCTTTAAATTTCTTAATCTTTTTCTCTCTTAGAAATTAACATTTTCTCTACGCCTTGTGTCTTCTCCCAGTTCCGTCTTTAGATATATATATATATATTCCCAACAATCATGGCTGACCTAATTTCGTCCTCCAACATCCTGTCTTCAAATTTACTTCTCATCTAATCATACCTTCCATGAAGCATTAGTTCTCTTCTCTTTCACATCGATGGCTACCTAGTGACAGGTTCCGTCATTTTATCTAATCCCTTCTCAACTGTGTAATAACCGAAAGAAATGGTCTCTGCCTTGAGATTTTAACTCTCATCGAATAGTTACGCCTTTCACGTAACTCGATTGCTTTGTTCTCCTGTCCTGATATTAACGACCACATGCCACTTTATCATTAATGCATTAATGCATTACACATGAATGCATTAATCTTTTACTTCATACCGCGGCCATTGTCGAAGACGATATTTGAACTGGTATGGCGGGGAGGGGCACATTCCTGAGTTAACATTGCAACTCCCGTCTACCCTAGTATCTCAACTATCTCTACTCATGCTCCTTCAAGAAGGGTTTTCATATTGTTCTCAACATTCTCAAACTGTTCTTCTGCGTATTTCAGCGCAACATCTGATGTTACTTTCAATGATACTCGTTGTGGTTCGTTGAGCCTTTTCGGATTACTGAAGTGAATACCAATACATTCAAGCTTTTCTTCTATATTTTTTTATTTGTTTTCGAGAGTTTATGAGCCCATCTTCTAAACCATTTTCATGGGCAATTTTTCTATAAAAGTTCTCAATTTCTCCCATTGTTGTTACATTGCCTTGGAGGAGAAATCACTGAAAGAGGATAAATAAAAATTCTGCATTTGTTGCTTGATAAGGCGGTGAGTTATCTATTCTTGATGTAGGCATAGGTCGTAAGACGTTCACCACGTGCGTTTTCCAGCATATTTTGTGATATGTAATATCTTTGCATGAGGGTCTCCTGGATCTGTACAATCACTAAGACGAAACTTTAAAATTTCACTGCCAAATTGCTCCACTGCACTGTTCAAGCGGATACCTGCTGAATCAGTTGCTACCAAATGTAACTTATTTCTTCTGTTCCCCTCTGTATTCCAAAATAACCAATTTTTCTTATCATATGTTGGCATTACGGATCTTGTAACGTACCTTATTCTACATCTTTTTCTTCACGACTTTAAGTAGAGGGCTTTGGGTCACGTAATTCTTCTTCATAAAGTTTTACACTTCTATCCATGTTTGCCTTATGGGTACATTTCTTATAGCAATCGGAATGCCATGATGCATTTTTATTCTTAAGGTTTGCAGATGATATGTCACGTAAAAAAATATACAATATTTAAATATTCACTGCGATTCCATTTTGCTCTCTTCTTAACACACTATAATACCTTTTAGTAACATTTTGGATTAACCAAAGGAGATTTCTTACTTTCTTGACATAAAATGCACAGGGAGAAGTCTATAAACTTTATTTTTGTGTGTGTGTGTTTATGATGGTGGAAGTTTAACTTTGAAATTGCTTTCAATATGTAACGATCATTTTCTAGATTCATTCCCCTACCGATGTAAAGTGTTTAGTTTGCTATGGCAATTATAAACTTACGATCATCTGGGAAGCAATAGTACATGTATTTTCATTTCTGTCATCAGAGGCGCCTAACAGCAAAATTCAGAACTTCAACTTTGAAGAAGGAGTGGTTGACCTTAAACCACCATTCTGGATTTTGGTGAAGTAGGTGAAAGATATTAAATTTTGCGATGAAGGTGGTGTGCTTCGTACTTATTAAGAGTTACGTATTTTCGAATTTGGTGTATTCTCATGAACGTAGGTTTACTGCTACGAAGTGTGTCCATATATCCTGAGATATCGATATGGCTATTATTGATTTTCTTCAGTTCGTATTTGCATCGATAGCAGGACAATTTGAATTTCGCCGGCATTAAAGGTGAGTTTGTTGCAAGTAGGAATTCTAGTAACGTCGACGTGAATTTCAAGTATTGAATTTTGTTCATTCGATTGTGTGTAACAGATAGTATTCTTCAAGTAATTATATTTAAAGTAATCAAGAACAGTTTGATGAGTTCTTGTATGCCAGAAAGTGTAGTACGGGGAAATTCCAAATTTAGGTGCGTGAGATTTTCCGGGAACTTACATTCGATTTTTCTTACGTGGATATTTAGTGAGTTAAATTTTGTAAAGTTTATTTCTGTATTATATCAGTAGATTAGAAAAGTTCATTGCTATGTAATTAAATATTTCGTGGAGTATATTTCTCGTGAATTGAGTAGATGGACAGTTCATGTTAGTGAGACCACGTGGAAGATTAGGTCTCTTGGTGTAGCTATTTGTCAGTATATTTCGCGAATATTGCTTTGTATTTTTTCGTTTGATATTGTCAATACATACTTTAATTCTGGATACAGTTTTCATTACGATTTGATGAGATTTAACGATACTGGCGTGACTGAATTTGGACCTACGTCGAGAACACGTGTCTGTGCTACCGAGGTCCGCCATTTCGTGATTCGATTTCGGACACGGTTGATTTGTATGTTTTCTTCAAAGCGGAATTTGTCTCAGGAATACATGGACACCATTCTAGGCAGGCATTCCTGGAGGAAATTAAACATTTGATTATTTTTGGAAAGTTCAATTTGTTGAAAAAATTCCAAGGTTATATATTTCTTTCAATCGATGATTGATAATTACGTCGAAGTGTATATTAAAATATTTGTCAATATATTCAAATTTGTGTTACTGAATATTCTACGTGTTGAATGTAAATCTAAAGAAGAGAGATTATTTCGTTCCAATTTTCGGAACTGTTGTATAGATCTGTATACCATTTTTGTTTTTAATGGTCATTGCATATTTTATGCAAATTGATTTATGGATTTCAATTCAGTGTTATTGATATCTATACCTTTACCTCTAGCGAGAGCAAATTATTGTGGGGTCCCGCCTATGTGACAACTCACTAGATTTGTTTCTTTGCTGTGTGATGCTTTCTGTATACTAGCAGGTGAGGACTTGTTCGCAAAAAATCCTTGAGTACAGAAGGTGCCATCCAGTGGAGGGGTGAATCGAAGGAGGGTTTGTTACAAATATCAGCAGACTTCGACATTTTAAAAATCTTATTTCACTTTGACAGTTCAAGTCAATTTTCACTTTTCCGTATTTCACTCCTTCAAGAAGCAGAGTACCTAATGAGTTTTACCAGCCGGCATAAATTGCAAGGGAACCAGGGGCACCCCACGTTCACCCGCCTTATCCATCGAGACCAAGTTTTTCTTATTCTTTATGGTCTAAATGAATTTTTTTAGCGACGTTTCCAAAAACGAAAACAAGTTTTGGACCATCATGGCGGCCATTTTTGTCGACAATTGGTCAATAGGGCGTTTGTCACAATTATTTTTTATTGATCAAAAGGTTATTTTTTTACAATTACTTTCTATGAGCCTCCACGTACACTCCTGGATCCATAGGGATTAATTTTATATTACTCCTTATTATCTAAATGTCGTCCACTTTTGGTCGAAAATTGTTCAAAAGTCTAATTTTGCGCTATATTTCAATAATCCCCTACGTACAGCGCCTGATCTTTCAGGACAAATTATATGTTATTCCTTATGGTATTAATAAAATTGATCGCAATGTTCCCTAAAAATAAAATGGACTTTTTAGCGAAATGGTGGCCATTTTTGGTAGAAAAATTGTCAAAGACGAATTTTATTTTGCCTCTCTTTCCGAAAATACTTGAGTTTAGAGAAAAATATTTAAAACTTCACTTAAACTTCAAAATCGGCACTGCGTTAAAAACTTTTTTGAGTAAACTTAATTTTGTATGGGTCATTCTAGTAACTTTTTTAATTCGGCCCGTAAAGATTATCCGTCACGTTCTAGTAAAATCCACAACCACAAACAAACGTCAGGTCCATACCCCGGCCAGGATTCGAACCTGGGACTTCTAGTCGCTTGGTTAGCGCCCTAACCCAGACGACAACCACGTTGGCTCGGCGATCCTGTTTTATTGCTTTGGTCCTCATGAATGTTAATTATACGATAACCCCCACCGTCCTGATTTGGGAGTCTGAACGCCCGAACATGGAAAACAGAAAAATGGAAACATAAAGTTAGCTGCATGAAGTATCAAATGAAAGTTTTTTTGGGACTGAATATCAATATGAGTTATTGTATTTAGAAAGGGACTTTAGGGATAACAAAAATGAAACTACTTAAAAACCAAAGAAATGTTCATTTTTGGTTGAAAATTGGTCAAAGACCTTTTCTTTGGCCTTTTTGTTTTTTAGGAAGGAACCTTCTCATTGAGACAGAAAAATTAAGCACTTTGTTGCTAATTTTGGCCTAAAAAGGTAGTAATTATATCATCACCCTCCCCCAAAATTAGGGACCCGGTGGCCTGAAAAGGGGGGCCAGAAAAATAAAGATTTTCTTAATTGTGTCATATTCTGGTGCATAAAATGAAGCATTTTTCCGACTGAAAACGAATGAATACCTTTTATTTTTTTCAGAAAAGGATCATCAGGATTCCATATTTATACAAAATAGAAACTGCTAAAATAAAAACAAAAAAATATCGCCATTTTTCTTTCTAAGTATTTTCATTTTTGCTACAATTTTGAAATACTTAATTTTTTCTAAATAAATTAATTCACATTCTGTTGAAAATTCACTTATACCGCATATGCCTACACATAAACTTCTTTCAGGCCTCGAGGTTCCCCACCTCTTCTCCAGGCCAAGAGGTTCCCAATTTTTAGAAGCCGTTATCACAAATTACCATTTCCTTGGACCAAAAGCAAGTAACACAGTGCTGCTCTTGATCTTTTAGTGAGTTTTATTTTTTCCTTTAGCCTAAGGGCTACTTATTTAACAGAAAACTAATTTCTTTTAAAAAAAATGAGTTTCTGAGCTATTTTCAATTGAAAATAGCCGCAATTTTTGTTATAAGCAGTTTCTTTTGGTGAAAATTTTGCTATACATTTCGAATTCTTAATTTTTCTGAAGAATATCGTAATCTTCCTTCTAATTTTGGATCGGTATAGACAATGATACTCGGGAGTCGTTTTAGCCCTCAACCATTTATTTATATAAAAGAACAAAGTTAATAAAATTACGGTCCCGTAGGATACTGATTTACAAGCTATTTAGTATGGACGGCTTCTAAGATATCTCCATCTTTGAAGTGATCTGATAGAGTTTGTGGTACATAGGAAAGATACCAGTTCCTTAGCAAACTGCGTGTCAGGTAGTTGTACCAGTTCCTTGGCAAACTGCGTACACAAGTATTTGGTTTATAGGTTAGAGCACACACCAGTTTCTTAGCAAACTACGTGTGCAGGATAGTACCAGTTCCTTAGCAAACTGCGTACCGAGGTTGT
>JAGDQP010012370.1:0-50523 GCA_022664845.1 Lepisma saccharinum
TAAAATGTTCTGCAACCAGTCAAATGCAACATCGTTGCAGGCTAGTATTTATTTTAGTATAAGGAAGTACATATTAATAAAAATATTAAAATATGCTTTTAAAATCTATAGAAATATATGAAAGTAACAATGTAATATTGAATTATCGCTCGACTTTCGTCGCTGTGCAAAATTTCATCATCGTATGAGTTTGGGGAATGAGTTAAATTAATGTTGCAAGATTTCAGGACACCACGAACCATTGTGAATTAAAGAAAATCTGTAAAAAAAATAATAAAAACAATTACAGACATGCTTTTTTTAAAACAATTCCTACTAAAACGTAAAAAAATAATTTTAAGCATAACTAAAAAGAAAAGCATGGGGCACACTCTCATATAGTCACTTTATAAATTCTTGAATTGGAGGGTCCCATGCTTTTCTTTTTAGGTTTGCATAAAATTATTTTTTTCTTTTCAGTAGGAATAGTTTAAGAAAAGTATATCTTTAAATAATATTTTTTTTATTATTTTTTTCCGAGTTATTTCGGTCTTTCTTTTTCTGGAAATTTTTCTCATACTGATCTTGTCACCTAAATCCTGAAGTGTTCTGCAACCTGTCAGAACCCAACATCGTTGCAGGCTAGTATTTATTTTAGGATAAAGAAGTTCATATTGAAGAAAAAAAAAATATTGAAATATGCTTTTAAAATATTTATTTAGAAATTAGCACGGATACAAGGTCCATTTTGCACCGTTCTTATAACAGTGTGATATAACAATAATAATAATAATAATAATAATAATAACAAATAGTTATACACTAGGAATAAGCTCAGCTATTTTTTTCATTCCAGATTCTCATGATAATTCTTTAGAAATGTATTTTTACTGAGGCAGAAATCTGGTGGCAAAGGAAGAGTATTGTAAAGATATGACAATCTGTATACAAGAGATCGTTGAAGCAAGCACAATCTAGGTTTTGAGAGGTGGAAATGGTGTTGGGAACGGGCATTTTGTCTGGGTACTCCTAGGTTAAAAAGCGGAAGAAGGTCGTTGGTCCTGAGTGTGCCCTGCATTATTTTATAAAGAAATTTTAAGTCATTTAGTTTTCTTCGCGTGTCTATGCTTTTCAACTCAAGAGAATTCAAAATGTGTGCATTAGATTTATGTTGGACGTTAGGTATCCTGTGTTGTACAATACGAATAAAGAAATTGTGTACTTTGTACAATTTTGATAACTTGCTTTCACAAGCCATAGACCAGACCAGATAGATGAACAGTACTCGATAGTAGGAAGTACACAAGTGAGAAAATATGACCGAAGAGCTCTGAAATCTTTAATATCGGTAAACCTGTAGAGAAGCCCAAGAAGTTTGAGTGCTTTACAAGTTACGAATTCAATGTGAGGAGCAAAATTGAGTTTTTCATCAAATATGATACCAAGGTCTTCGTAATGGTCAACCCATGGTATAATAGATAAGGATAATATGTATGTACATTTTGTGGTATGGGTTTTGAGTGAGAAACGCATTGCAGCAGTTTTGCACGGATTGACTTTCAGTAACCAATTATTGCACCACCTTTCAACAGAATCTATAGCGGGGCTTGAAGGAAGAAAGTGTCTACTGTAGTTAATAGTCTTAAAAATTTTGCAGTCATCAGCGTAGAGAAGTACTGAACAGGAATTATCTATCTGTTCACATAAGTCATCAATGAAGAGGGAAAATAAAACTGGCCCTAAGGAACTTCCTTGAGGGACACCTGAAAGCACTGGGGGTCACTTAGATGTGCTACCAAGGAAGACGAAACGTTGTTCTCTGCCAGACAAATATAATGTAAGAAGCTGAAGGAGGGGTCCGTGTAAATTAAATCTGGAATCAAGCGTGTGTATAAGAAGTTTGTGATTGACAGTTTCAAATGCTTTGGAGAAGTCTAAGTACAGTATATGACGTCAAGTTCTTGTCTATTTGCTAGGTCATCCGTGGCGTGAGACTGTAGGACAGCTAAGTTGGTTTCACAGGATCCATTCGGTACAAAGCCATGCTGGGAGGGAGAAAGAAATGGGAGGACATGATTTTGAATCCTGTCTGTGATGATTTCTTCACAAATTAGGCCGAGGACAGAAAGAAGGGAAATGGGTCTATATGAATTAACACATGACTTGTCACCTTTTTTGTAAACCGGAGTAATGTTTGCTTGTTTCCAGGCGTTCGGGAAATAACCCTAACAAAAGCACCCATTGAAAAGAATAGTGAGAGGTGCAGATAATTAATTTTGTCAGGTCCAGAGGCCCTGGAGGTTTTTAGAAAGGCTAAAAGGCGATACACTTCCGTAGAGGTTGTGTTTCTCTCTGCTAGGCAATGGGGAATTTTAGACTTCACATCGGGAAAAAATGGAGGATCTGAATGAACAAGCATTAAAACTGTCATAGAAACATTCATTAAATAAATCAGCCCTGTCATTGAATGAAGCAGTACGTTCATTGTACATAAATATATGGAAATATATGAATGTAACAATGGGATATTGTATTGTCCCCCGAAAAATTTCAACATTGTATGACATCGGGAAATGAGTTGACGTTGCAAGATTTGAGGACACCTCGAACTAAAGAAAAAGAATGTAGAAAAAGGAAGAAGAAAAAGTTTCAAGCTAGTTTTGAGCACGTATTGTTCAGTTTGAAGTCTGGACTAAACCGTCAGTGATAAAACACTAGCTGGAAACAGTATGGAGCAGTGGTTTTCAACCATCGGTCCCCGAAACTATTGTACCGGTTCTCGGTAAATGAATATATTCAAATATTTAACATTTATTTTGTACGGTACATTTCGACAGTTCAAAATTGAGATTCAAGTTTACATTATATTTCCAAACTAACAAGAATCTGAATGTAAAGACGCTATTACATTTTAGAGCTTGCTCGCCCGAGCTTACTCGACGAGCAAGCTCGTCACTATCATAGCAAAAAACCGGTCCAGCTTGCTCAAGAATAGGCTCGTCGAGCAAGCTCTGGATTAAACATTTGGAGAGACTAAACTTCGTCGACGCTTTGGCCGACTAAGCTTCTTCGACGAGATAGTAATGTAATAGCACGCTCAAGCTTTCATGACTGCGCATGCGCATAGAGATAAAGAAGTGTGAGAGCCGAGCACATACTAGGCTGCGATCTCTCGTTACACGAAGAGTAAAACCATATTATTTGTAGGTAATCTTTCCCAAAATTAATGGAATATTTCTTTAATATAGCTTGAAACCAATCATATTCCCGTCTGCACCCTTGTATGCAAGAAGTAGCTGATTAGGTTCAGAACAGAAGGTTAGTGACCTTAAAAGTTGGGTGCGCTGCAGAATTTGGGGGCTGATACTCCCAGAGGGGTGTCAGGTAGAATTACTGCTGGGATGCCGCGTTAGAAGAAAGGTTGAGAGCTACGAAGAAACGAAACCCAACTTCAGGTTCCATAAAATCTTGTATGCGACAGCAATGGTCAATGGCTAACAATAGAATACGCTTCTGCACGTCTTAAGGGAAAATAATATGTCAAGTCACGAGCATTTTCTTACTGCTAACATGCCAAGGCAATACACAGCTGAGTTATCTTGGAATAACATTTATTGAAAAGGTAAGTTGAACTAGCCTTTTGTGAAACAACACTGTACGAACCTTTTACGGTATAGTTCTCCGCGACACAATAAAAAGAGAACGATCATTGTCACTTCCTTCCAGTCATTCTTGAATTCTTTTGATTCGTTCTGCAATGACTACGAAAGAGATACATGTTGAAAATGAATGAAAGAGAGAAACATTTGCCGGATATTGTATGTTTCTCTCTCTCTCTCTCCCTCCCCGATGAAACTTCCGTTGCGGAAGGTTACTGAAACAGAAACAAACAGTAGGTCTAAATTGAGATTTGGAAAGCAAAGAATTTCCCATGAGGAAAATTCGGCGGGCCGCCGGTGGCCCACCAACCATGATGGCGGGCCAACGGAGGCCCGCCGCGTTTTCCTCAATGGGGAAGAAACTACACATGCCATCTTTCTTCATCATAAACTGATTCATTGGATTTACTTCAGTTCATAGTCACTTAAGGTCCTCCGATACTTGATGCGAGACAACGAAGTGTTCACAGAGGGCGCTACGATGTTTTTCGTCCGGAAACTCTCTACCCCTTGCACCAAGTCTCAATCGACAAATGTGCCTACGTATGAGTAGCACATCGACGCTGTGTCTTTAAGGTTTTTCTAGTTTCACTCAGTTATATCTGACCAATGAGGGAATGGAGTTTAAACTTACTTAACCAGGGTTGTTATCGTTTTAACTTCCAGGATACTATAATAGGAAGACGAGCCCTGATTTCCGATAAATTTCTCCGCATTAAAGATGAGTTGTAGTTTTTGTTAACTGCAGCGGTGACAACATCTTTCACTTGCTGGATTGTGCTTGGTTTATTAGCTTTTTCTCCCCAAAACGTTCTCTTCAACATACATCATAAGAAGTAGTCTTACAGACTGAGATCTGGAGATCTTGGTGGCCATAGTCCTTTAAAGATAATAAGATTTTCAAAGACTCTGGTTACGAGTGCTATATACCTTTTTAGGTTTTTGCTTGAAGTTATCACGTGGTAACATCACCCATGTGATTAAAAATGTATCAGTAATGTTACATAAGTATCATTAATGCTGTAACTGAGGACATCAACCACAGTCAGTTCATTGAAACGTTCTCAAAGATGCAACGTTGGGTTACCAAGTGCCTGCAGGAGAAATCAGTCACTTCCAGCACTTGTTATGAAAGGTCTTCGTTGGACAGCTATCAAAGTGCGTACTGCCACTGACATGTTCGCCTATCGTGTATATTTTGTATGTGGTAAAGGATAACTCGGGGACTTCTGCAAGTAAACCACCCTCTTTACCAGACAGACGAGCGCCTATTTCTGAACCAATATCAGGCAGAGCTCAACTGGTTCTGTTTTCTAAAAATAAAAAATAAAAATAAAAAAAAAATCCTATAATTGTAAATATTGGATCACATTTCCATTGTTTAATGGTTAGTATATGATCTCGGACCTGTGATAGGTATACTGGGAAGACTCAACTATTGGTACTGGTCAGGAGAATTGTCACTGTGGTTTCCTAAGTTTTTTCTCGACTTTGCCAAGCGAATATCGGGGTAGTACATGAACTGAGACCGTTACTGCTACTTTCACACTTTCTATTACGAAACCGTGTTCGCTAGGGAGTGCCATCCATTCTTCAGACTTTGTTGGGTTTAAGCCATAGCTATATCTCTTGCGCATAAATTAATTATTAGATAAGATTATAATACACTACAATTTTTACTGTTATTTATAGTTGTTTCTTCATTGGCTATTTCTAGGCAGAGCCCACAGTGCGACCTGTTTCTGGTTTCGACCCAGGAGCAGATTGCCTTGCACTTAGGCAGGCGATGAAAGGTTTCGGCACGGATGAAGCAGCTATCATTGAGATACTGACGCAAAGGTCAAACGCACAGCGACAAGAACTTAAAACTAAATTCACCGAGGAGTATGGCAGGGTAAGTTAATCATTTCAGTTTTCTCTGTTCCTCATTATTTTGTATTTCGCTCTTAAATGTCTTTTAGAACATAAACTGACAAATACAATGCATGGTGGTCATCTAGGACTGTGCAATTTGTGGTATATCAATCGTTAGTTTGAAAAAATCGGAATCACAATATGGAGGAAAATCCACAAATCGATAGTCCTGCCATCTATATTCATGTATTACTTGAAAGTTCACAATATCGAGTCATGTGCTTTCTTCAGGTTCGTGTTTCTAGTCAATGTCGCAGGCATTTTCTCATCAGTTCACACAACACAGCTTTTCTTATCTAAACTATTTCGTTTACCAGATTCACTTCACATACTGGAAGTATTTTCAAACTGTCTACTTCTGTTTATTCTTATTCAGCTTTATTTTCTTCCAGTTTTGTGCCTCAATGACAGTTCTATTGCATCTTTGCTTTTTAACCATTTTCGGGATGGCGGGACCGGCTATTTTTCTGTAGTTGTGGGTAGGTGGGACAGAAATATCCCGCTTATTCAACGTATATGTTGTCGCTGTATGGTGGGATAGCAGGTATCCCAGATCAGTGCACTGGAACTTGCAGTTCACTCAACAAATGCCAGGTACTTCATTTTGAGGAAAGGATGACGTCAGAGTACGGTACTATGATTGTGATGAGGCTGGAATTTGAAAAAAAGGTCAGTTTGAGGGCAACAACATTTGTTTCACCGTTTGGGCCTGAGAGAGGCCTTTATCTTAGGGTAGAACACGATTTTCTAAATTTCTCCATTATGTTATTGTTTGGATTTCATTATATAATTAAATAGGCCTACCCATATCATCAGGAAACATTGCACTTTCTAGTACGAAAAGTACAAGGTAACCAAAAACGTTTTTACCGTTCTAGAGCAGTGATAAACAAAGAGCAATACAGTGGACGGTACGTACCTTTAGGTTTCAAAGTAAGCTCCATCAGCGTCCAACACCTTTTGCCAACGTTCCTGCAGCTGCACAATATCCTGGTGATAAAAGTCGGCGGTTTTCGAGGAAAAGAAGTCCGTGAGTGCGTTCCGCAGGTCTTGCTTATTGGCGAAGGATCTCCCACAGAGGTGGTTGTCGAGGCAACGAAACAGGTGGTAATCTGTTGGCGCAAGGTCCAGTGAATATAGTGCATGGCGCAGTGACTCCCAATCATGTTACTGAAGGATCTCTCGAGTCCTCTGTCACATGTGGCTTGGCATTATCGTCGAGCAACAGCACACCCTTACGATTCACAAATGCCGGCTCCTTCTGCCACAATGCACGGTGCACCCTTTGCAATTATTTTGAGTAGAGGTCAGCAGTGATGTTCTGATCAGGTGGAAGGAGCTCGTAATACACCACTTGGCGATAAGTCCACCATACAGAGAGCATAACCTGTCGTGGGTGGTTTTGAGGGGTGAGGAACAGGGTCACGTGGCGGCAACCAATGTCTGGTACGCTTGGGAGTGTCATAGAGGACCCACTTTTTGTCACCAGTGGGCAAGCGATCAAATATGGGTGTGTTCAGGTGCCGAGTGAGCAAGAATAAAAACAGGCTGTCACTCGTTGTTCCTTGTTGGCTGCCGACAATGTGTGGGGTACCCACTTGCTTAACCTGTATGACTTCCCTATCCCATGCAGGTGCAGTCTGACTGTTTCAGCGGAAACATGGAACCTTTCTGCATGTTAGACTACTGTCCTCCTCGATGGCTGCTTTCAGGGCCTCGTCATCCAACACATGTAGTCGTCCACTGCGAGGTTCATCAGCAAGACTCACAGCTTCCGAACGGCATTTCCGGAACCAATGCCTGGCAGTCCGTTCATTCACGGCATTCTCATCAACTGCCTGGCATATGCGGCGACTTGATGCGGCAGCTGACAGGCCCACTTTAAAGTCATATAACAAACAAACGCGAACAAGCTTCTTTGATACCTCCATTTCTTTTTTACACTGAACGAGCTATGACTACTGCTGTGTATGAGCACCGCGCCTTCGATGGTTATACTAACTCTCGATCGCTTAGCAGGCACGTGCGCCATTTCGCTTCCTCTCTGTGAGCGCATGATTAGTCAAGAACGGCCAAAACTTTTTTGGTTACCTTGTATGTGGATTTCCATTTTTCTCCATGACTAGAATAGAGTTAGGTTTTGCTTTTTGGGCTTTAAACTACAGTTGTGCCAATCTGTAGGTGAAGGACGAGAATTGCAGACGCGTAGAATACCGTATTTACGCCCGTTCCTATCCCAGGCTCGAAGATGTTGCGAAAAGCGTAGCCAAGGAAGATTTTTTTTCCAAAGATGGGGAATTCTCAGCCAGCCCCTTTGTTATACAAATCCGGCACTAGATTTAATTAATAGTTAAAACCCAAATACCCGTCATTTTTTGTGGACAGTGAAGAGTTTAATGATAAATGAAATAACCAATGAAAAACCGTAGTAGCTTTTTCTTCTCTAACTCAGTTGCTTTCATTATTTGTGCTTTCCTATCTTTTTATTTTCCTTTCTTTGTTTTCCCTTTTTCCTGGTTTTCTCTTTATTTTCCTCTTTCTTCTGTTTCCTTTTTACTTTATTTTTCCTTATTATCTTCCCTTTGTCGTCTTTCCCTTTCGTCTTGTTTATGTTTTATCAGAGTGGAGTTTTGTTTATATTTCCCACCTCCGATACTCTGCTTGATACGAGGGTCATACAATAAATTCTTGCCCTGAGTCACTTTTCTCTGAGGTAGCGGGGAAAATTCATTCATCACTTTTCGACATAGTTATCTCCGTGTGCCACACACTTGCGCCATCGGCTTTCTAATATTCCAATTCCAATAAAATTAAAGGTTATTTATTAAAGGTTCTGTTTTTCTCAAGTAACTCTCTCCTCAAAGCGTACATGACATTATCAGTGTCAAATTTCTTACCACACTGCTGCTCCTTTAATGTAGGATACAGGTAGTAGTCGCAGGGGATCACGTCTTGGGAGTATGGTGGGTGTAAACAAGATTCGAAAGGCAGCGAATTGTATATCAGCTGTGGTTACAAGTGTCCTGTGACTGGGAGCATTGTCGTGCAAGAGTAGTTCGCCCTGCGAGAGCTTTCAGTGTTGTTTCTCTTCGAGTACAGCACGTTGTTGAGGTTGACGTAATATTCACCAGTGATTGCAGAACCACATTGCAGGAAGTCTATCAACAGGATGTCCTCTGCATCCCAGAAACAGCTGACCATGACTCAACTCCTAGGTTCGGAACCTTTCGGGATCGAGGATGATGGATGTTTCCACCACATACTCTGTATTTCCTGTTCTATATTTTCTGTGTGGAATATGAAACCTCTTTATCACCCAATGTCTGCACTGTACGATGCTATTGCGAGGTTCTTGTGGTGACAAAACTTTCAACCGGAGGTACTTGATCATCTTGCGGCAATAAAGAATCTATTTTCCCGTACATCCTCAGTTCCTACGATGTTTATACCCATGAAACAAAAATTATTCTAAGCACATATTTGAAACTTGCAAATACATACACACAAAAATTCAGTCCCGTGGTCCAGGCAGTTCCGTTGCGGTCTTTAGATCGGCACATGGGTTCGAACACCGCGGCCGACCATGCTGACTGAGATTTCGCCCTCAGTTTCACCAGACGAATGTCGGGATGGTACTTTACATAAGGCCCTTGCCGCTACCTTCTCCATTCTCTCCCCTCCCCTAGTCCGGCCCGAGCCAGAAGATATCTCAAGTCTGTACCATAAATTCAAATTCAACACACAAACAAAAAATAGATTGCGCACATGACAACATTCGGTTCGTCAGAAAAAGAAAAAGTTTGAGTCAGAGCAACAACTTATTGTTGTGACCTCGTCTACGCACGAGTCGTAGGGAAAACAGTTATCAGGATATACTGCAACTAGCCCCCTCTTTTTGCGCTTGCTAATTTTACTCATTTCGAATCCACTTCATTAAATTTAACTAGTCAATTTGAAAAAGCCTCAGATAAAAATATTCGATGTTTGAAGCACGATCAACTTATTACTGGGCCTAATATATAAGATTTTGGTAAGAACTGTGAATTTTATTCAACTTTTTGTTCTCATTTGCACTTTCAAGTTTCATAATGAACACTTTCCTCCTAACTTCAATAATTATTTCAATTCCTGCAGGATTTAATTGAAGATTTGCAGAAAGAATTGGGAGGAAAATTTGAAGATGTTATCCTCGGGTTGATGCTGTCACCTGGTGATTATCTTGCGAAGGAATTGCAGAGAGCAATAGCTGGCCTTGGTACGGACGAGGACGCTCTGGTGGAGGTTTTATGTACTAGATCGAATCAGGAAATTAAGGACATCACTGAGGCATACGAAAGGTGTAGGTATTAAATTGGTTTATTTACTTATGTTGGAATTGTATGTAGTACACAGCTCTCACTTTGAGATTTATCAAATTTCAGTTTGTGTAAAGGGGAAGGGGCCGCTCCAGTGATTCCTCCAGGATATTCAGTATCAAGTCAAAATTGTTAGTTTCTATCGATTTTTTTTTACCGTAAAAAAATTCTAAAGTGGGGGGTATCGAGGATTTTGGGAACGACACCTCCCAGATTGGGTCTGATGTTTTTTGTGTAATAATGGGAAAGTTCTGGCCTTCTGGGTTCAATGCTTTTTTTTTCTTTCGTTACTAGCACCAGCAAATTGCCGGACCTGTATTTTTAAGAATATAGCCAGTTTCTAAACATATCCAAATTCGCACACAATTTAAGCAGTATTAAAACTGAAATGTGTCACTAAATATTTTCCAAAGAATATCTGTGAACGGAAAGTAGGTGGGAGGCATGTAATAGATTGTGTTTTGTTTTTCCTTCTAGGAATATTCGGGAAGAAATTCTTCCTTTCAGGACGCGGTTTGTCAAGAATTCCTGAAATCGGTATAGAACTTGCCGAAAATCAGGACCAAGATACTATTTTTTCCCGATTTGGGCACTACACATCCTTACTGTTGTATAATTCAATAGATACAATGTAAAATAGATAATTATCCTCGAAAATATCAAGAAAATAAAGGAACATGTAATAAGGAGGCCTGCGCTGTTTTGCCGCCCTGGGCGATATTGCCAGTTGCTACCCCTTTAACTCTCACACCAACTAACCAGTAATAAAATTGTTAAATTATAATTAGTGATGAGTGCAAGAGTCTTGGTCTTGCAGTTTTGGTCTTGGTCTTGCAGGGATACCGATGCAAGACCAAGACCAGCCTGCAAGAGTCTTGCACACGCACTATTTGAATATTTTTAAAACGTGGAAACGAAGGGGAAATCATTATATTCTTTACTTGAATTTCTCTGGCTTCTGTAAAAATACCGCTCGAGTGAAGGTGTTCCCAGTTATGCAAACCGTATGAGTGGATCTGAGAATCATGCCGCTGTTACTGTAGCATACTAAACTAAACTTACATTGTACACTACTGTACACTAAACTTACAACAGAAGGAAAAAGTTTCTGTTAAGGGCCTAGTAAAGCCAAGATCTCATAAAAATGAAGCCATTTCAACAATGAACAAGATAGAAAGTGAAAAATCGGCACGGATAGAACTTTTGAATTACTTATGAAATTTCTTCCCTCAAAGTTTGAACTCGCTAGGATTGAATTTGTAGGAGCAACATTGAAATTTCGTGCAACGATAAAAATACATTAGAAGCATACGGAGATAGTGCTGCCATCTCTTGTTGAAGATCTTGGCTTTACATTCCCCTTAAGGATAATTTGGATAAAGGGTAAAAGGAAGTCTGATGTCCTGGCTTTTCTGATGTTAGGTTTGTCGTGGTATGATCTATTGATTCAGATGAAGTTGGATTATGGTAAGTTCGGAGTCTGTACTGATTTGTGTATCCAAGTCTTTGTGTTCTAAGCAGTCGATTTTATAAAATGTGTGTTGATATGTGTTACTGAAAACTGAGTTCTGTTTTATGTGTTATGCTACGGAGAATTGAGTCTGAATGAACCAACAGTTTTTGCAGTACACTTGGTAATTGTTCGTCACTTGTAGATAAAGCCGGGAGTAATATTACTAGATGTGGGCTATGGTTTTGGATGCAACGCAAAAGTTACTTTAGAGTAAGCTAGAGGTAACAGGCGTGTGAGCTTGTATTGAGCACAGAAAGGCTTCCAATTCAACAGGTTTACTTTGATACATTTGTTCAACAGAAAAGTATTGGTCCACAAACTCGTAAGTAATTTTACCGAGGTTTTCTAGAGCTTTCCTCAGTCCCACCAGGTTAATGCTGGGATGGTACCTCAACTCAAAGCCCTGGCCGCTAACTTTCCCATTGCTGTCCCAAGCCTTAGGCCATCGATGCCTGTTAGGCTTAAATAAATTCAAATTCAAATTTGTAAGTAATTATACTTTCTATCACTCTTCTGCCAGAGCTCGCTTGAGCCATGACTAGTCAGTCCCATTATCGTCAATTGTCTGGGTTTGTGGACATGAGTGCTTCTTACACGAAAACAACAACACTAACAAGGGAACCTTTTTTGCTGTTCAGCGAGTTTTGACTTCGGACATGTTTTTCGAGTTGGACCTTATTTGAAGCATATAGATAGCGAAAATAACACGCATAGACTCGCACTCTGTCATATATTTGTGTCCCGAATAAGTCGAGTCGTGTAATTTGAGCGACTTTTAAGCAGTGAAATCAACCTTGAAGGTGAAACTTTATATTATCTAAATGAGTTATCAGATGCATTTCCGTTGATACTTTTACGTGTAAAACACAAATTTCACCATGAAAATGTTCGCGAATTGAATGTTTTTTATACAGACTCCAGTTTATGATCGAAAATGAACAAAATTCCATAGAAAGTAATGCCGTAAAGGAACAACAATACAACTGTGGGGAAGGGGCAGGGGATTATAAATACATAAAAAATAAAGGTTTCTAATACCTTTTGGGGGCCTAGGGCGCTTGCAATCGCTAAACCACTGATCGACTACACGGTTCTTAAGAAAGAAGCGAAGCGCTGGAGCGAGCATAGCAAAAAAGCCAGTGCACCTCATGGAGATACGTAGCAAAATCGTTCCGATGCCCAGCGGTTTTGCAATTTGGTGACCTCGGCAAGGCCTGGGGGCTCCGTTATGTTCTTAAATTTAGTTCTTTAAAAAAAGGAATTTTACAATTATAATATTTGTAGTAAATATGTTGTAATTATAAGTAAAATTAGAATTCGTTTGTTGAACTTTAGAAACCCAAATAATAATAACAGACTTAATATTTGTTTACATTTATCTTTAAATAAAAGACGAAAACGTGAAATGATGGGGAACAAATTGATTGAATCACTTTTTAATGAAAAATCAAAGAAAGTGAAGTTTATTTAGACTGAAAAACAATTCTTTATGCTTATTTTCATTTTTAGAACTTGTTAATTCACTATAATTAGTATTATTGTTTAACTGTTTCATTTTAGAGTTCAATTTCGGATATTTATAAAAATAATCAAATCAGTTTCGTTTTCTCGTGCTTACCACAGATATTTAAAATATTTAACTTTCAGAAAATTAATAGTAAGCGTGTATGTTAAATAAGATGCTTGAAACAAATATAAGATGTGACACGACAGACGAGAATTTATTTTGGTAAGTATTTTGAAAAATGTTCACTGTTCTAATTATCAATTATAATTTTAGTTTGTAATATAGTTATGATAATGTTTTATGGTAAGGGGTATTGACAATGTACGTAAACGAAGAGAGCGCAGGAGAAGCGAGAGTGTTGCAATTTTGTTCAGGAATTACACACCAAAGAGAAAAAATGTACGTACGAAAGTAAAAATTCAAATCGTATTATTTAAAATGTCCGCATTAAATAACCGTGTAGTCGATCAGTGATTTAGCGATTGCAAGTGCTCTAGGCCCCCAAAAGGTATTAGAAACCATTATTTCTTATGTATTTATAATCCCCTGCCCACCTTCTCCTTTCCCACAGTTGTATTGTTGTTCCTTTACGGCATTACTTTCCATGGAATTTTGTTCATTTTCGATCATAAACTGGAGTTTGTATAAAAGCATGAAATTTGCGAACATTTTCATGGTGAAATTTGTGTTCTACACGTAAAAGTACCTACGGAAATGCACCTGATAACTCATTTAGTTAATATAAAGTTTTACCTTCAAGGTTGATTTTACTGCTTAAACGTCGCTCAAATTACACAACTCAACTTATTCGGGACACAAATATATGACAGAGTGCGGGTCTGTGCGTCCTATTTTCGTTATCTATATACTTCAAATAAGGTCCGAAGTCAAAACTCGCTGAACAGCAAAAATAGTTCCCTTGTAAGCTTTAGTTAAACACAATATCCGTGTGTTTGGTCTTCCTTTGCAACTTACCTGGAGCACGGAGAATGGTAAATAATTGGAACAGTGACTAGAAGATGACAGAGAGCACAATTCTATGGATTGTTACAAGGTAAGAACGTCTAAATTATTTTGGATATCATTTTCGATAACCCATGAATGCATTCTGTCAAAGCTTACGAAACATAGTTGTGTGCCTAAAACAGCAAGTAAACTAAAAGTAAAATAATAAAATGTTAGTGATGTTGTTCAAATTAAAGCGAAATTGAACTTCGGTAGTTCTATTCGGTACACTTACATGAAAGTAAACAATACATTAAAACATATTTCCGTTACTATTGACGCATTAAGGCAGGCAATGATACGCATAGCTTTTACTATTCCCTAATCCAGTGTAAAATTTACGTATGAAACGTATAATTATTTTAAAAGCAAGACTTGCATGCAAGACCAAGACTGGGCGAGCAAGACCAAGACCAGGGATACCGATGCAAGAGCAAGACCAAGACTGGGTGTGCAAGAACCTGACCAAGACCGCTACGATCTTGGTCTTGGTCTTGCTTTTGCTCATCACTCGTTATAATTGCTTAATAAGACAAAAAGGGTAAAACTATCCGCTGTGCGATACGCACGCGCCGTGAATGGCGCATGAAGGATGTGGAGGTAGCGCCCCACATTTTCTTGACCTACGGTACGAAGTGAGGTGGGGTGATCTGCCCCACGCTCGACTGCCTTTACCTTCCCAAGGTGTCCAGGAATACCAAGGACACTCCGGTACTCAATTTGATAGGAGGCTGAGTGTACCTTTTCAGCAGAGCTCCAGGCATGGGAAACTGTGAGAAAAGTCTCCAGTGTCCTGGCCGGGATTTGAACCCGGACCGCCCGATTCGTAGTCAGACGCGCTACCGTCTGACAAGTTGTGATAATGCTTGTAGTAATAAGTATAAAAAATCGACATGAAAACATAATACATATTACTTAGTGTGCATACGTTATTTTGACGTAGGATAACTATAATATTCTCTTTGCTTTATTTCACAGGCCCCTAAAAATATAACATTCATGAATAAAAATTTTAATTTCTTGTCTTATTTTGTACTAAAACGTGTTTACAAAGAATGGTAATATAAAATACAGGTTAGCAATCAGGAACCGAGAGTAAAGTAAAAAATGCTGTATATAATTAAGAGGAAAGGACTACCTATATAGAGCTTAAAATGAAAGAAATGTGCTTTGAGAATGGATAAAGATAAGTTTTTAATTCCCATTTTTATTAGTTTTTTTCATTAGTTGGTTAAATTTTAAATTTAACTAACATTCAGTTTAAAAGACTTTTAATGTAAGGCAGAAACGTCAGAAGAAATGCCAAAATGTTTAAATGTTTTCCAACTAATGTATTTCCATCCAGTGGTAAAAAAACGAACATACCGATCAGGTAAACCATACCGTGCGCAAACGACAGTAAGCATGACCAAACATCTGATACTAGAGTATATCGCCCTCAAAACATAAACGGCGCCTCCAGAAAACAATGGCGCGTCAACGCGGTAAATTTTAAAATGCGTTCCGACATTCATGCCGCAAGAATTATGTAAAGTATAGTATATTGAGTACTTAAAAACGTTATCGATATTATAATTATTTCTTTTCCCTCGGCTAGCTGAGCTTGAGCTCTTTACTGTGATGAGCAGGGTTATAAGTCCTTTTCAGACCGTAGTAGAAGATAGTTGAAGTGCATCTATCTACTCTCTGACGGGGTTTGTTTAACCTCCTGTATCTGGAGAAACGTTGAAATAGTTTCTAAAAATAATCACTCTCTTTTATCATAAAGTTCTTTCAGTATGTATTTACCGAGCCACCGTAGGACGTACTGGTAGAGCGTTGGCTTAGTATTCGGGAGGTCGTGGGTTCGACCCCAGCGGCCGATCATCCTGATAGGTTTTTCCAGAGTTTTCCCTCAGTCACACCAGGCAAATGCCAGGATGACGCGTTCAACATAGGCCCTGGCCGACACCTTGCTGATTCCTTTCCCCTTTCCTATCCCAGCCTGAGCCTTACATGCCCAAAGACCATGAATTCAATTCAAATTCAATATGTATTTAGGGGTCAATCGTCAGCCGGAAGTTGTCATCAGTTTGTACAGATGTACACATGTAAGTGGCGTGAAGTAATACTGCGTAAACACCTCTGATAAGCAGCAGCTAGGGAGTTGCCGCTTTAGTGCACTGGTTGCTGCATCGGACATCCGATTCGGGTTCGATTCCCGGCGGAGTGATGTTTTAATTTCTTTTAAAGAAAAAATAACTTTTTTCTTGTCTATACATATAAGCATTTTAAATTTTATAAACTTCACTAACCATTTGTTAGGATAGGTGATTTTTTTCTTTATACACGATCGGCTCTATAGTTGACGGCAACGATAACAGGTATCCCTGAATTCAAATTCTAATGACTTCCGGCGAATACTTTCTACATTGAACTAGTTATCAATAGGTTTGTTCGGGTAGGTCTGCTCGGTGTTGCACTATCTGCACTGGAAGTGTAAGATAGTACAGAATTGTGTGACTGGATGTGACGTCACAGTGTATATTCGTGCAATCCTGTGCAGTTCTTGCCCGAATAGGCAGGTGATTATTTCCTTCTGCTAGCACGCAACACCATTTGTAACCCACTTCTCACATGTACACTGAGAACGCAACACAACTGTCAATTGTCTGCAACCAGCTATACTGGCGCCCGAACAGGGACAGTAAGTGCTTGAACTGAGTTACACTACTTGCACTCGCGCCGGCCATCCGAACAGTTGAGGTGCAGCTTGTACTGGGTTACACTACTCACTCGAACGCAAAAGTGTACACTAGTTCAAGTAATGTAGCCCACGCGAATGAAGCATAACGTTTAAGGAACCATGTACCCAAACGTAACTTCCCCAACTAGATAACCGACAAGAGAAATATTGCAACGAGTATCAGATACCTGTAACTAGTAGTTTGAAAACTGGAAGTTGCAGGAGTTGGGGGAGGAGGATGCGCTGATTTCTTTTTTAAGTACTTACCTGATTTTTAACGAAATAAGTTCTGTTATGTCCTTAGCTTTGTAATGTAGGCCTATAGCGAGGCATTACATTTTATTATTTTTTATTTTCGTTCCCAAACTTTTGCCGCCGATCAAACCTTGCAGCCCTGGGCAGTGGCACGGTTCGACTCCCCCCACTTTCGGTAATACGTGATCGTGGATTGACCATTAGGCAGATAGCTGAGAATGTAGACGTGTCAATACCAATGTGTTACGTTGTGGTGTTTGTTACTATACAAAGACTCTTTCTTATGTAAACTACGTAAAGACGGCGCCTACAATATTTTTCTTCCTTGTAGATCTCAGGGTAGATAAATACTCTCGTGAGTCCCTTCGATATCTAGAAGAATGCTCGCAACAGTTCTAGCTCTTGCTCCCGTAGTGCAGTTAGGGTGCCTCACTAATGGAATTTTGCCTACGGCTAACCCTCGTATTACATCTAACAGGAGGTTTATACCACAGAATGTTACACCAAAAAAGCTTAAAGCTGCAATACGGTGCAACACGATCAGTTAGATAATGAAATAATAGGTAAGATTAGGAGGGTGTATTTCATTAAGTACGTTTCCTCTACTGTATGTATTTTTTTTTGCTGGTCCACAAGTGTGGCCAGCACCCGCTTCGAGGGTTACGCCCTCTATCCAGGCCTGGGAAGGAAGGGGAAACATATGGGACTTGAAGATGGGTAGGGGGTCTAAGGGTGATTATAGTATTTAAATATAATTTATTTCTGAATATTAACAAATCTGGACATTATAAGCATTGTGCTTATAATCATTATTTAGGCTGTAAATATATTGATGACTATGAAATGGAAGATGAGTGCGAGGTGCAAATTGACATCACAACACGTTGGCACAAAATAGGACGAATGGATGATTATCTTCTCACCCATTGGCGACGCTAGGTGTTGATGGAAACAGATGAGCCCTACATATAACAATTATGAATACTGTGCGGTAATGTGAATGAAGAGTGAATGATAAGTGAGTGAAGATGAGAGGTGTTGCATAATTTACTTAGGATTGGTAGGTTTAATGGAGAAGAATACATACGGACCCGAGTATGTTGCCTGGAGTTGTACTTTAAAGATTTCTTTAGCTGCAAGCGTGATTTTGTGTAGAACTGCGTTTCGTTGGAAAGGGAATAGATTTTGAAAGATTATTGTTAGGAAAGAGACAATTTGTTCGATGGTCGGAGGAGGATGGATAGATTGATTGATAGAGGGTTCTGTGGATGGAGGGACGCGAAGAGGCACTGCTAGGAAATTAGAGTATGGGTCGGGTTCTGGGCGGCCTTTACACTTATATGAGAAAGTTGGATGCTGTTCATTGCGCTGACTACATTTCGGTGGATTTGCTAGGTTGGTGCAGGCTTTTGTGGTATGGCTTCCGGTGCAGTATCCGCATTTAGGTTGATTCTTGCATTCATCTGTCGAATGATCATTGTATATTTGGCATTTTTCACACCGTAAAGGTAATGGTGGTTGTGTACGAGATGGTTCGACTCTGTGTCGGCGTCTATAGATGTATGCACCGTGTTGTAATAGTAGGTCTATGGTAAGTTGGTGTGGAGTGAGTACACGAATCATATAGCTGTTAGTGCCTTCTTTTGTTTTTATTCTTAGTCATTTCGTGATAGTGTGTCCTTCCTGTCTTAATTCTGCTTCTGCCTCTTCGTCTGTGATATCTAGGTCAACACCCCTAATAACAACAGATAATTGTGGTGCTCGTCTAGGAGGTGGTTGCATACGGATGGTTCTAGTTGTTAGAGAAGTAAGTTGAGCATCTTTGCCGAAGATTTCAAAGCTAAACTTGTTTCTGATGGTTGTAGCTAAAGTACTGTCAGGTGACTTAATGATTATTCCGTTACGTGTCGGTATTATCTGGTGAATAGCTTCGCGAGAAACATATTTCATGAATTGCTGAAAAAGTTGTTTTGGCGTTTGGAACCTGGTGTCAAATTTTGTGAGAAGAAAAGAGTGAAGAGGACTTTTTGAAGCTGCTAGATGTTCATCGTGGTCTGAAGATGTGATGTTCATTTGCTGCTCTGGATCGGAATCGGAATCTGAAGCGCTGAGCGTATGTGATCTTTTACTGGGCGGTGACTTTCCGTTGCCTGAATGACGTGATGGTGGTGTGCGTGATCTAGTTCCGGACAGTTGATCAGTTCTATGCTTATGTTTAGGTATCGCTCCTTGAGATGATGATTTTGGTGTAACTATGGATGAAGTTTGCATGACGACATTTGGTAATTGGTGTGTTCCTGACTTCGGTGGTTTTGGCATGTTGATGAGTTGGAAGTGAAATGAAAATGATGATCAGTCTCTGTACATTGACTGCAAAAAATTGTATATATGAAATTCACTCGCACCCTTCGACACTGAAAAATGCCGTTTTTCCTATAATGGCTGTATACGTACTGCTTTCTTCTGTACATCTGCTATACAGAGTCATTGGTAACACGTTAACACACGAGAGATAGGCTAGGTTTGAGTTCTGTACTGTACGTAACGCCTACTGAGTATACATGTCAGCCGTACAGCTATTCCGCTGCACAAAACTATATTTATCACTAAATTTCTTAACATTCGCTTATCCAAACATAAAAGCATTACAACAATCTCTGTTACACTAATATTATAATAGTTTAAAACATTAAATACTTTACAAAAACAATCAATTAACAAAACCGCTTACTTCGCTATTTCAGCACTTGCGCTGCTGCCATCTATTGTCCACAATTTCCGCAAATCTAAACATGTACATAGTTACCTCATGACCTGACTTCATAATTCCATCTATTATTCGTATATAAGTCACCTTTACTTACAAAACATGAAGAAAACACGCATATTGCTATCAGTAAACTAAAATTACAAATGAAATACTTAATTAACGAGCTAAATGTACGTATTATAAACATATACCCATATCAAATGGTTGATCGATCTATTGCCAAGCATGTGGGAATGAATACGGAATACGCAAAATAGGACCCCAGAATTTTGACACTCGATCAGTGATTCTGTCACTCCCCGAATTCTCGAGAGCACCCACTAACTTCAATTTTTATGCTAAAAAAGCAATAGAAACAGTGCCAAACTCCTCTTACACCGTCCTAATTTTGAGTAAACCCCCCCCCCAAACTGAAAATCCTGGCGTAATCCCTGCATTCGATTAATAGATGAACAAGTGATACATAGTCAAGAGTCTACAGATGTTCCGGATCAGGGTGCGAAATTGCTAAGAAACGGCGGGAGGAAACCTGTATGATCGCCCCGCTGGTCTAGTGGTTACCATCGCTGACTACTGATCGTGGGGTCCCGGGTTCGATTCCCGGCTCTGTAAAGGTCTTTTTTTTTCAAAGGATCATGACAGAACGGTGCCCATGATGCAGTTGGGGAGCTGCTGTGAATAAAAGATAGTCACAGTTGAGAGCTCCGGCTTTCCTCTCCCAACACGTCTGGTCAGCGTGGGAGCAGTAGAGTAGACCAATTCCTCCCTTCGGGAGAAGCCTCATCCAGTAGGGAATTGAAAACACAGCCACAGCCAATTAAATTGAATATATATATATATATATATATATATATATATATATATATATATATAACACCGACAAAACCATCTCACGACATTCCTGTCATGAAAATATAAAAGATAAGACCATCGAGGATGAAGAAATGTTTCGTTTCGGCGCTATAGGCATGGGCGGATTTAGGAGAGAGACCCTGGGAGGGAGCTGGGGCAATACAATTTATTATATTGATATCAAATTTCAAAGCTATCGTTTAGAATGAAATATATAAATACATTCTGAAATGACTGGGGGGGAGGGGATAAAGGCCCCACGCCCCCTATGAATCCGCCCATGGCTATTGGCTGCCGAAAGCATGGGAAAGTGAACTGTAGAGCTTGATATGTCAAATACTGTTAACAATAAAACTGAAGCGGCATGGTATCATGAAAGACCTGAGATCCCGTCTATCCCAGAATGTATATTCCAAAATTTTGCAATGGAAGCGCAAGGGTTCCTCAAAGAGGAAGTAAGGGATTCATAAACATTATCTGGAGTAAGCCGTGGGTTGGAATAAGCACCAGTAAGTCGACTTCCCGTCTTTTTAAAGATGGTAGGCGTAATAACCACGATCCAAATCCCTCAGAGGTTCATTGAATTGAAATAAATAATATTTTGAAATTTGAAATTGATTTAACTTTGGGTACATGTCAAGCTTACAATTAAAATCATTCTCTCTAACTTCGCAACACTTTCCGTTTTAAAATGTCCGTCTTGGGAAAGTAACGTTAAGATAAAATTATTTTCGACGGTAGTTAAAATGTCTTTCAAGGTCAAATATGTACAAATAGTTGAGTAACAGTTAATATTACTTAAAAAAAAAGGAAGAAGTTTGTGACATAATAAAAGTGAATGTTTAGATAATACTTCTTTAGAAACACAATATCCAAACAGTTTCGACAATAATGGTGAGAAAAACGTGAGAATTGCTTCCTGTTTCCGGAAATCAAAAACAAGAATTAAAAATTTGATAGTAGTATATTCAAGACGAAAACAAAAAAGAAGTTCCTCAACAATTATTTTATTGTTTTTTTTTTAATCTTGTACGTGAGTAGAATGTTTAAAACAAGCCAAATGCATATGGCATTTTTTTTTTTTTACATATAATTTAGTTTCTGTGTAAAACCTACGTTGATTTCAACTAAATAAATTAAACATGTCTTCAAACTTTAGTGATAAGGTGCTTAATTTATTAGACAAAATATCCTGAGATCGACACTCGGTTTCAGCCATTTGACTTTTTATTTCCTTCCTCAAATCTCTTCTGTAATCTTTAAAAACTTAATGAAATGCGCGTGGATTTTCTTTTGTTCGTTATGCTTTAAGCTAGGTGTAAAGCTACTATTTCTAACGATAGATGGCAGTACTAGTCCCGAATGTCTCTCTCTAATGTGTTTTCTTTCGTTGTACAAAATTGCAATTCTGCTGCTACAAATTCAAGCCTAGAGAGCTCAAACTTTCAACGAAGAAAAGTCGTAACCAATTCAAGAGTTCTGTGCTTGGGACTTTTTTTTTTTTTGCTCATTGTTGAAAAAGTTTCACTGTTTATATATAGAGTTAGATATTTACAACAACGTTCGAGACGGGCTTAAGCCATAGTGCTGTTACCGCCCATAAAATTCAATTTATCTTATTTACAACAACGAGAAAACAATTTCTACAATGTACAGAAAAAGAAAAATATCGGTGCAGATAGAACTCTCGAAATGGTTATGAACTTTTTTCTGAAAGTTTGAACACTCTAGACTTGAATTTGTAGGAGTAGCAATGCAATTTCGTATAATGAAAAAAATAAATAAATAGAGAGACATTCAGAGTTAGTGCTTCCATCTATCGTTAGAAGTACTAGCTTTACAGTAAACTTTAATGCTTACTGTACAACAAATCTTGCACAGAAATATTACCAGACATGCCTTCTCAGATTCTTTCCTACCGAACCGTACTATGTGGTAGCCTACACGATGCAATACCAAGAACGTAAAAACTGATTTTTCTTACAGATCGTAAAATCGTATGTCACCAAACGAATAGTGTGTTCGCTAAAACTAGTTTATTAGTTGTGCAGTAAAATTAGTTTAGTAATTGCAACATTTTCTGTTTTTTTTTTATGAACTTCCCTTATATACAATATAGAATATTACAATCATATCGAAAGACAGGGGATTGACTGGGTTAGTCATTGAAATTACTAGATAGTTCTTTGCGTGGTAGAACGCACAACAGAACACTACATATAAAGATATTTTTGTGCTCTCGGGAATACCAAAGGGATCTAAATTCGGTCCATTATTGTTTATACTTGAGTGACATTATAATAATGCTTAAGAGGCTACGTGAGGCCAAATTAGTCTCCAATATTCATATATTTCCCGCAACTATTTATTTTACCCAATATTCGACATGCCGAGGATTTTCCTTGGTGCATAAGAATTGCATCCCCGTTTTTTGATTCCGAATTTCATCCCGACCCGAGATATACTCTTCGTATTGCTACCCAAACAGGAAGTAGGTTGAAACTTAGTAACAAACCTTTAATTTTATTACCCCGATTCTTCGTAATTTATAACAAATCGAACACTGATTTCAAACACTGATTGCCTTGCAATGATATCAAAATTGGTATGTCTTTCGCAATCACTATGTCTGACATTAACGTAGTTGTTTTGTCCTCTTATTGTCAGTGATAAACGTTTATTAAAATTTAAACTCTTAATATTTCCGTTACATTTTATTCGGGATAGGCTAAATGACAATCATCTCATTTACTCGATATTATTATTTCATATGCCTATTCATCTATTATTCTATACAAACATTTTCTCATTTTTTTAAATTTGACACAATAAAATTTAATAATAATACATTACCTTCAATTTCAGCCATTTAATTTTTCGCTTTAACTCTAAATAATAAACTCGGAGAAAATCTTACAAATAAACGTAGCTTGCTTTCAGATAATGTCTGTTGCCAAAGGAATATTTTGACGAATGGTCTACTTTGCGCACTTCTGCAATTTATCAACTTACGGTATGATCTCCTAGCGCAGCAGTAAGAAATGTGTTGACAGAAGTCTTCTCGGAAATTCTCCTAGAATTGGTAAAATTGATAAAAGAAAGGCTAATGTTTTGTAAGAAATAGAACCTACTTACATATTTCGAGACATAATGCCACTCTAAACCACAAGAAAGGCTATAATATTGGCTTGAAACTCTACAATGCGTCACCGATCTTGTCTGCCAGAATTTCCAGTTTGGGGGAGTGTAAGGCCAAAATTCACAAGTTGGGGGTGTGGCAGAGTTAAACTAGAGTTTTACTAGAGCTTGTATAGATTTTTAACCATAAGAATTTTAAGATTGGGAGATGTGTTGGAGAATTTGTGGACATAAACAAATACAGAACCTATATGTTTAGTAGGCACCGCACTGCTCTACGCTGTTCCAATTGAACTTGCTTGTTTGGTATGAACCTAGCCTAAGAATGTTTTTTTAATGACAATTCTTTGATATATTACCATTTAAATAGTTAAATTCTAACTTTTGTAGTCGCCCTAAGTATGTATGATAGCTCTTCGCCTTAAGTTTACTTATGTTTCTGTAATAGCCTAATGGTCAATAGATGACACTCCATCATACGAATATTTGCAAAGAATGATCTGTCCTAAAACAACAAGCTAGCTGACTGTTAGTATATTAAAAAAATCGTATTAAATTCTTGACAATTCCTTATATTTTTGCTCTTTTTTTCAGTGTGTGAGAAGCCATTAGTAGAAGCTCTTCAAGGAGAGACGTCAGGGGATTTTAGACGATTACTTGTCCTTTTAGTCACGGTAAGATTATTTGAAGTAAATACTCAGTAAATACTTGTAATTCTCTCTGTAAATTAGTCATGGAGTTCTGCTGATGCCGCCTAAAATAAGCTAATATAGTGGAATTATGATGTCGCAAACTACTGTCGATATATTTTGAAAAATTAAACGTTTTTTTGGGAATGGAAATTTCGTTGCGTTCTTCACAAAATTCGATGAGTTCTTCGTGGGGTCTTTTTTTTTTTTACGTTAATCTGCATTGCTACTGCTGATGCTGATGAAGTACATTGCCTGGCCCGCAAGGCCATCAGGCTGGACTTTGGCCACTTTCGTTCTGTGATTATTTATGTAATATATGAGATTGTATGATCTGGAAGTGGACAAATTGTGAGCATACTTAATTAGTTGGATTTTGTACAGGTTTTGTATTAGTCTAATGAATTTTTAAATTAAAAATTGAAACACACCTAACTAATGTTAGAGTTAATTAATTAATTAAAAGAGTTGATTTAGAAATTAATTAGATATCTTGCGCGGGGGGGGGGGGAAGGGAATTTGGTATTTGATTAATTTCTATTTCGTTTCTTCTACACTTCTGTGGCTCTTCTTCTTTTTACTGGATGATAGGCAACCTGCCGCTTTCAATATGTGGGAAGTATTATGTTGTGTTCCTTCTGTATGTTTAGAATTAAATTAATTGTTTAGAGATCTACGTTCCCTTCAAAATTTATATGTCTTTATTTGTTTGAAAGAACATTAATATTACGAGATATTGCTTGAACAGTCGAGATCTTTGTTCATTTTTTTTTATGTTTAACAAATTGTTCTAGTCCAATATAACTGTGGCCATCCACTGATTTGATTATATTCAAATGGCATTGAAAGAGATCCTCCGATGGCATTTTGATTTATGGCATTTTGTACCAGCTGTAATTCCTTGTTATGTGTTAAGGAAAGAACTGTAGACATCCATTTTAACATGTTGTTTGTATGGTTATCTAAAATCTTTTGAAATTTGGATTCCAATTTTTTTTTTTTGTTTCTGTTACGTCTACATTTGAATTTGTCAGTTCTTGATTTTCTTCTTGGGATTTTGAAATTTTGGGTGAGCTGTCCCCAGTTCTGTAGATTTTTATTATTAGTATTATTTTCATAACGAAGAAGAGGTCTTTGTGGGCAATTTGCCGCCGCCGTTCTGTGACCTTGCTTTCGGCAAGTTGCACAATAGTCTTTTTCTTTTTTTAGGATTTATTAAACATTTGTAGCTAATGTGTGATTGTCCACATTTATAACAATGTGGCTCTTTGAAGCATTTCTTCTCTTTATGATATTGCATACAGATGTTGCAAGGAAATGGTCGGGCTGAATTTCGCGATTCTTCTACTCTGTATCTGATTCGTCCTATAGTTAAACCATTGGTAATGAGATCTCTTGTAAAAAAGCCTGACAATGGGCAGTGGTCCCCTATTATTTCTTATTCTAACCACTCCCGTAATTGATAGGTTTTTCTTTATAAGTTGTTGGTTTAGAGTATTAAGATCTACGTTTATGGGCAGAATTCTTACAACACATGTGAATGAAGTAACAGTTTTGCTGTTTTGTGGTGTAACTCTTTCACTATTGTAAACCATAAAAGTGGCTTTTTTTCCAACGTCATTCTCTTTAAAACATTTAAGAAATTTCTTTTTGTCATCTGAACTGTTAAAGTGAATTCTCAGTCCATTTAGCCTTTCAGTGAGATAAGCTGATTTTTCAAAATGAAATGGATTTGTTAATTCTGACTTCATTTTTGTTTATAGCAACAACATGTTTTTTTGTGTAAATTTGACTGATTTATGCTTTCTTCATTGTTTTGTGATTGAGTGAAATCATCATTTGTGATGTTAGGAAGGATTAGGTGAACTATCGCAAGCAGTAGACTTATTTACCGACGATATTTCTACTTCATACAGCAAAGCATGGACCTTCTTCTATTATGGATTTTAATGAGTCTTTAGGGTAGCTGGTGAAACTAATTCAAATTATGTCTTTTTTTATTAATCTTCACCGTTAATATCCGTGTCATTTTGATTTGCTACATCGTATTCGTTCCTTTCTAGCCAATCCTAATCATTCAGGTGTTCTCTGCAATGATTGGTTGATTTTTGTAGACATTCTAATCACTCCCTTCGTTCTCTGTTCTCATTGACTAACTGTGTGGCCAATCCCAGTACATTCTTTCGTTCTTTGATATTATCATTGGCTAATTGTTGTGCCAATCACGTTAGATGTTCGATCCTTAAGACGATCTTCCGCGCATTACTAAGAATAAAACCTCTTTCTTTCATCATATTATACATAATTCAACTCTTTTTCTATTGATTCTAGCACCAGTCTGTTGTTTATTCTACTTTCAGGATGTGGCTATTGTGTTTTTCCGACGAGTATTTTGTGTTTTTGTTCAATTAAGTGCTCTGCTACAGCTGTTTTCTTTTGTGCAACCGCATTAGAGTGTAGCCGTGTTTCTGATATATTCATTATGTTTGCATTGCTTTGTGCGTCCAACCTTTCAATCAAGTATTGTATTCACAATTTATTCAATACAGTCCTGGTATACTTTAATGCAGTTTGTCCTCTGGTATTCTTAGCATCTGTTTAATTTTCTTCTTTGAAGCAATGTATATTATGCTCTTTAAGTATTTTTTTAAAAACATGTTTAATCCCTTTCACGTGGGGCAGCACGGTCTATAGTTTAATTTCTTATTACTTGCCTGGAGTTGCTGATGTAGTGTTCCCTTTATACATATCATTTTGTATACCTTCTTCAAAGCTTGACAAACACGTAATATTTCACGTTTCCTGTTTTTTCTGAATTTAAGGAAGGTTGGTGAAACCGGGCATAATACTCTAATGATACAAAAATGTTGAATATAATTTTGAGGAAGTTTGGTGCTTTTTTTAAATTCATAAGTTAACGTGTGTTTTGTAAACAAGAAAAAAAAATATATATAAAAAAATTAAATACATACTTTGCTTACTAAAAAGTAAAAAAAAAAATGGTTTATGCATGAGTTAAAAGAAAAGCATGAGGTGCGCTCTTATATACAGTCACTTTATAAACTGTTGAATTGGCGCGTCACATGCTTTCTTTTTTTTAGTCATGCATAAACCAAATTATTTTCTAGTTTTTATTACGAATTGTTTTTCAAATTATTTCCATCTTCAGGTACTTTTTGTCAGGTTGTTTTGTGACCCAAATCCTAAAGTGTTCTGCAACCAGACAAAACTCAACATCGTTGCAGGCTAGTATTTATTTTAGGATAAAGAAGCCCATATTAAAAGTATTAAAATATGATTTTAAAATATATAAAGATATAGAAAGGTATGAAAGTAACAACGGAATATTGTATTGTCACTCGACTTACGTCGCTGTGCGAAATTTCATCCTTGTATGACGTCGAGAAATGAGTTAAATTAACGCTGCAAAATTTGACGACACCACGAACCATTGTGAACTAAAGAAAATAATGTAATAATAACTTAGATGTGTTTATCGACTTTTTTTTTTTTAAAAAAAAACTATTTTTTTGTGTAAATATTAAAATTTTGATCAAATTATTTCTCGATATTGAAAAAAAAAGTTGCGCAAACCCAAATTAAATTACTTTTAATAGTGCAGGTCTTTGTGAGAATTATATCGCCTTATCAGTAGGCCTAGCCAATGAATCATGTTCCATTTAAATAACGAATCTATCCTTTTTCAGCTAGAGGGTAATTTCCTTGAATATCTGTAAGGTGTGCACGGGGGGCACAGGGGGGCAGCGACCCCCCAAATAGTGTGTTTCCCACCCAAATGAAAATTGAAAAAATACACTAGATATATTAAGTTTCAGGCACTTTGTACACGATACCTGTGGGTCAGTCCATGTGAAATCGCCTAGCTTGGTTGCTCAAGTCCTTTCAAAAAAAAAATATATATATTTTTATACCAATCTGTTAATTAATTTCAGCCACTTTTGCATTGTGGTACATGCCAAAATTAGTGTTAGTAGAAATTTACGGAAAGTATAGTATATGCGGACTCGCTTACGATAGAATATTCAAACAAAAACCATTCTTTCCTTTACAATCCGCTTGATAAATTTAATCCCCTGCATGAAAAACCTAGAAAGTAATTGAACTTATCTAAATGGTATCCAAATTTGATTGCTGAAATAGAAAAAAATTATGTTTTCAATTCGCTTTTTGAATAGATGCGAAGAGATTGAATATTGAAGTTGATTTTTCTGCACTATTAACGTATCAAAGTATGTTGAAGGTTAATATATGCTTCATTAATTTTGTGTGAATTTTCGAAAATCAAAAAATTCGTATTTTATGCATATTGGAGGCCCAGTATCTCTGGTGGAACAAAATATAAAAATCTATTTTCTTCACACGTTATCCACTTATGTTAATTGAAACTAGGGTATAAATGTGAACTTTGATATTTGTATTTGAAGGTAGCTAGAAATTTGGTGCAAATTGAGAGTGAATGATGCTCGTGCTTGCTATGGTATGAATACTGGCGATTCTTATCTCGTGTGGGAGACCAGATATAATTCTATATTTTTACATATTGATCAGTTATGTCAGGAGAAGCTACGGTAGAAATTTCAACTTCGATATTTGAGTTTGAAAAGAGTTGTAAATTTCCAAATCGGGATGTGGGTGGAGTGAATAATGCTCGTGTGTGCTTTGATAAATATTATATTACCATCAGAGTGCCTAACAAAAATGTGAATTCGTAAATAAGATCCAGAAATATCCTTGTAAGAGAGCTTATCCAGTGTTCAGTTGGTAACATGGCTGCTGCGCAATTCCACACTTCTTTTTCATTCCATTATGCAACCAAACCTTCGGCAAAACGTTGCCACCTTTCTATCTGTGTTTGAAGAGCTTATACAGTTGTCTGCATATATTAATATTTAAGCATTTCAATTATCGTTACAGTATTAAAATCGTAATTCAAGGATATTTCTTTTCAGAACCATTCTTTACACGAGTCACTAAAGCACGGACGACCGTTATTCATCTCCAATTATCAAATCTGTGACTTCTTTCAGCCTCAGATATCAAAGTTCAAATTGCTACTGTTGTTACTCCCAACATAAGTGTATAAATTATGGAATATTTTGATTTTTATATGGTCTTTCATCAGAGAAGGATCTTCAATGTTCCCACCAAAGCGTTCACAAACAATTTGCAAATATGTAACTCTTCAAACTCAAATATCAAAGTTCAAATTTCTGCCGCAGTTTCTCCTGAGATAAACGCATAACGTGTGAAAAAAATAGATTTTTATATTTTGTCGCACCAGAGATATTGGCCCTCCAATATGCATAAAATGCAAATCCATAAAATATTAAGTAAGAATATAAATAACCCTTCATATTCTGTATACATTAAATATACTTTGATATGCAATAGTGTACAAGAAATCAACGTTAAATATTCAATCCCTTTTGGGTGAAAAAGCGCCCTGAAAACTGGAATTATTTATATTTCGACAGTCACACTTGGATGCCATTTTGATCAGTTCAAAGAAGTTTTATGTTTTTCATGCAGAGGACTAAAATTATCAAGCAGATTTTATTGGAAAGGATGGTTTTTGTTTGAATATCCTATGATAAGCCAGTCCGCAGATATTAATTACATTTTCCGTAAACTTCTGCTAACACAAATTTTTGTATACACCTCAATACAAAAGTGATCGCCATTAATAAATCGGTTGGTAATTATAAAAATAAAATAATATCCGTTTTGAACTATTCTTATGCAAGGGATATAATAATAATAATAATAATAATTCTCCGTTAAACTCAAGATACTCAGTTTTCTTTTCACTAATCTTTACGCCTCTATCTTCCAGAGACTTCCTCCAACTCTCTACTTTCCTTTCAAGTTCTGCCCTATTAGTATTGCATAGTACAATATCATCGACAAACATCATACATCAGGGAGCTTCATCTCTCACATCCTGAGTTATAACGTCTATGAATACGTTAAGGCTGAACCCTGGTGTTAACCAACCATAACAGGGATTTGGCGTGTCAATCCCACACTACTTCTTACCTGAGTTCTAGCTCTTGTATACATATCTTGGATTATCCTTACATATTTCTCTGGCACTCCTTTCTCCCTCAAGCACCTCCATACTTCATGACGTGGTACTCTGTCGTACGCCTTCTCAAAATCAATAAAGACCATATTCAGTCCTTGTTGCTTTTAATGATGCTTTTCCATAGTTTGTTTTAATGTAGAAGTTGCGTCTGTTGTACTTTTCCCTGGCATAAATCCAAATTGTTCTTCTTCTCGTATTGATGTTTCTTCTCGTAATCTTCTTTCTATAATTTTCTCCCAAATCTTCATCGTGTGTGACATTAGCTTGATTCCTCTATAGTTTCAGCAATCTTGTATATCTCCCTTCTCCTTAAAAGTTGGTACAATAACACTATCCCTCCATCCAGTCGGCATTTTTTATGTTCATAAATTTTTTTGCATCAAATCCCATTTAATATCTATGCTTTCTGGTTCCAAACTCTTCCACGCTGCTACGCTTCCATTGTTATGCAATCAGGAGCTGTAGCTTTTCCAGTCTTCATTTTGTTTAATGCTTTCTCTACTTCTTCCTGGTTTATTATTGGCGTAGGTCCAGGATTTGGTGTTCCGTCGCTAAGAACTTTCTTCGGATTTTCTTCATTTAGGAGCGTTCTGAAATATTCGGCCCATCTATCTTTAATCCTGTCTTTATCGGTAAGCGCTAATCCTTGGCCATTCTTAATTTGCCTAATATGGGTAATATCCTTTGTTGCCTTGTCTCTGGTATTTGCTAACCTGTATAGCTTCTTCACTCCACCTGGTGGTTCAAGTTCGTCATACAGTTCATCCCAGGTTTGCGCTTTTGCTCTAGCCACTGCCCTCTTTGATTCCTTATTAGCCGCTTTGAAGCTACATTATCTTCTTCCGTCGCTGAAGCGTCCCGTCTAGTTTTAGCATTCCTATTAGCTTTATAGCTTCTTGCACTTCTTCATTCCACCACCACGTTTCTTTCCCTGCAGGGTGAACTTTCCAGAAATTCTACCCAAAGTCTTCTCTGCGGCCGTTAGCATGATCCTACTGTTCACATCTCACCATTTTTGCACATCCTCGTCTTGCAGATTTATTCTTTCGATAACCTCTTCCTTGAAAAATTTTCTTAGTTTCTATTCTTTAAGTCTCCATCATCTGAAATTTTGGGCTCTCCAGTTTGCGGCCTCTTATTATTTCTAGCTGCAAACTCCCAGTCCACATTCGCTACTCTGTGTTGGGAGATCACATTTTCACCATTTATGACCTTGCAGTTCTTAATTTCTTTAAGATTTTGTCCTCGGCACAATATGAAATCGATTTGACTTTCTTTTCCACAACTCTTGTAAGTTAAGAGAGTCCTGCTTTTTCTTCTAAAAAAAAATGTATTGCAAATCACCAGATCGAATGCCGTTACAAAGTCAATTACTCCTTCTCCTTCTTCGTTCCTATCTTCTACACCCCAGCCACCGTCGATCCTCTCAATTGTTTATCTGCCTCTTTCTACTATTAGGAGATGAAAAGTCAAGTTTATTCATAACTTTTGAACCAAAGTTTCCCACTCGGAAGACAGGACATTTTGAGAACAATTGACTAACGATACTCGATACTTTTCTCTTGTTTTAAAAATGCCTTCAAGAATAGTGTAATTTGATATGCAAAATGATAGAATAGAAGCAATGCTAATACGTTATCGAAGTGAATGGATATATTCATTTTGACTACTAAGCAATGTTTGATTCAGAGGGTAGATGTACAACCCGAAAACTAACCTTCATAATTAAGAAACGTAAGGTAAATTGGATGATAATTTATTCTTGGGTTACTTTGTTAATAAAGAAATACCTCCTTGAAGATATTCAAAGTTTCAGTATTTATTCTGCAAATTTGACACCAGAAACTTTATAATTAATTAATATTATGTAATGTGTAGCTCTTCTTGCTTACTGGAATTTTCTTCCCACGAGCACAAACATAACAGAACTTGAATGTGTCGTAACCAAAAGGAAAAATGGTGAAAGCTATGACTGCCATTCGTGGGATAATAAAAGACAATATCTATCCCCCGTATTATTTTTTTCTTCTTCAAATAATAACTGCTTTTATGTGGATTATTATACGTAAATAATACGTCAGAGTGTCTAATGAAAGGATTGTTATGGTAGAGCAAATACCAAATTATTGCAAGTGTGTTTAGTAGCTTTAAATCTTTAGAATAGAAATATACTGCTGTTATGGCATAAACCTATCACTGGTCTCCACATGAAAATAAGCATAAGCAATGGAATAGTCAATAAGCATTCTCATTATCGTCAGTTCTGGTTGCATGTATGTATTTGCAGTCCGTGAATATGATATTTCCTAATCCTGAAATATAACCAATCTTACCCTTTATCCTCGGCAGCCAGAAGGAATTTGCACAAAGAAATAGAATAAACACCTGTTTCCTCCCGATCTGGACATCCATGGAATGGTAACACCCCTGGCCTATAAACAAGTTACTATATCTACATTTATCTGGTTCCTTAGTTACTATATTTAGGTGAAGTTCAAAGATTAGGCAAATAGTTAGGTAAAACTTTGTCCTTTTTATTTCTTATTCTGAAATTACATCTTTTCATAGAATAAATGTATGAACAAACTGAACATAAAAAAAAAAAAAATTAATATAACTTATTTTTCAGTGGAAGGAAAGACGAGCATACTAACTGAGCTTTCTTTTGAATAACGAAAAACACTTTCTCATAAAAACTGAAAAATTTACTTCTTTTCCTAATTAAGTAGAAAGAAAGATAAAGAAAAATATAACAAAATTAAATTACTGATTTTGGAACACCCAAGAAATATTCCTCTAAGGAACACGATTCAACTTCTTGATTTTTTACGCTCCTTCGAATCAAATAATATTCCTTCTGAATTATCAAACCTAGACAAATTGTAAAAGCCTTCGGAAGTGTCCCTATTATGTATCTCACTGCAACTCTCTAAGCACTGGAATTTACTATTGTAACTTTCCGTGAAATTGGGAACTCAATATTCTAAATTACTAGAAACTCTATCTCCTACGTGCTCTACAGCTACTGAACACACACAGTTAGAAATCCAATACACTCAGGAAACTAATGTGAGACAAGACAGAAACAATCATTGAGGTCGCATTCCAATTTCACTCTTTTTAACAAAATCACCAGCATTATGAAAGTCAATATAAAGATACACACTTCCGAACACTTTTTCTCCCTTCTTTGGTTTACACAACGAATCACACCATGAAAACAAATCGCCTTTTCCACTTTTCCTTTTCTACTCTTAAAACGTTGTGTTATAAGAACCTTGGGGAATACCAACCCTGACGGCATATACACAGCCAGCCCTGACGGCATATACACAACCAGCTCTGACGGCATATACCCAACCAGCCCTGACGGCATATACACAACCAGCCCTGACGGCATATACACAATCAGCTCACTTTACAAGCACATGGTTACACCAACGCACACATTTTCCGCTTGTGACCAAGAACCAATCAAATTAATCTGATGCTACAAACTGCCAGCTAATCAAACTAGACTATGGCTTGAAAATTTAAACTCAGAGACTGAGTAATAGAGAAGGTGTTGTCAACCCAAAGTAGCCATTTTGGAGAAAAACAATAGAAATATAAAAAATGTTACACATTACAATTACCTACATGTCCATTCAAGTCGCCGCCAACAATTACTCTTTCTGCTGGGGGTACACTGCGATGTTCTTGGTCCAATTGCTCCCAGAATTCCATCTTTTCTTCTTCCTCGCAGCCGACTTGCGGAGCATACACACACTACATTGGTCATTTCACCCCTGCATATCCTGATACTCATCACTCTGTCGTTCCTTCTATTCACATTTACTACACCACCATCTTGCAAGGACAATCCCTACGCCGTTCCTTCCATATTCATTTGCTCCACTATACAGCAACTTAAGAGCTTAAAACATTTTCTACTAAAATATAGAATATTTTCTTATGGTAGACGAAAACAGGTTTTGAACCTAAAAAAAATGGAAATCTGGTATCGAACAGAAAATCAGAGAAACGAATTTTGAACGAAACCTGAATTGTCGGTATTTTGGATTTCGGGTCTGTATAATCTTTATTTTTAAATAATAATAGTAGTAATAATACTGTTTGTGTTCCCAGTGTAAAATTTACCTTGTTTATTTCCTCAGGCAGTGAGAAAAGACCATAATTTAGAACCAAGCAAAGCTCGAGAACAAGCAGAATTATTGTACGCAGCCGGTAAGAGCTGCTCCATGGATTGATGTCGATTTTTAACTGATGCATGATAAAAACTAACTCAGAGTGCTTCCACGGAGACATTTGTTAAATAGGAAAACCACTTGCTTTAGGGCCAGTTCTACAATCGACCGCTAAACTTCTAGTCACCGCTAAGTAGAGGCCAAGTCTAATTTTGGCCAATGAGAGTACGCAAAATGATATTTGGCCTCAATTTAGCTGAGTAGAAGTTTAGTGGTCGATTGTAGAACTGACCCTTAGTCTTTCCAAATGAAAACTTTAGATCTTTCTGTGAGTCAGACAATTCTTATTGTGCCCTTTTTATAAACGTGACGAAACCGTGTTGTTTCCATTGGTGTCGACAAAGAAGCGGCCAGGTTAATCTTAGAGATATTTCCAACAAGGAAAGCTGTTCCAGCTATCGTGCTTCAATTGTTGACTGTAGAGAACAGACACACAAACCTAGAATCTGGGAGGAAATTTTCTGGCTTGTGAGTCAATCTATGTGCTTGAACATCCGCCTTGGTCCGCAGATTTGACTCCTGTAAACATCTTTTTTTCTTTTCGCAAAAGTATAGTGCCTAGCAATACAAGGTATTGGGCCAACGTTACTCCCTTGGGAGATCTTCATAAAGAATCTCGCTTCCGGAAATTTGACGCGATGTTTTATAATTCTAATAGAATGTACATTCCACACGAAGATCATAATTCGGCATTAAATTAAATATGAAATCAGAAACCTCTGTGTAACTGGGCTTAATTTTCGTTGATAAAATGAAGAGAAAACCAATATTACAATTCGGTCTAACGTTTTCCAAGCTAATGGCTTTAACGTAGTAAAAAACAATGTCAGATTTAATTGCCCAGAATTTATCCATAAACATTTTATGATAAGCTGTATATGATTACATTGCCATCTAACGTTAGATTTTAAAACTATTTCGATGAGAATATCCCTTTGCGTTATGTGTGGTTTCACAAAGTTTTAAACGTCAGAATAATCATTTGTGGATAATGATGCGCAATACATTCTTCTCACAGAATTTTAAGGCCCAAAAGAAGAAAGCAAATGTCTCCAACAAGCGCTCTGATTGTTTAAAGTGTTTGACTTGTTTCAAAATGTTTAACAAAACTTTTAACTCAAGCTTCGCCTCAATTGGTGATTTGTACTGTTTTTTTTTCTTGTTATCTAACGCAATCTTGGCCTGTCGTTGTTTCGTTTTGTTTTTTTATTAACCGAATAACACAGATAACCGTATAACTGGATTGTGAAATTATAATTCTCACTAATATAAAATGAAGTTCTGTATTTTATGTTCAGGTCCATTACCAGTCACAAATTGTGGGGGGTTGGTATGTCACGATATGTAAGCTTCAATTTTCATACATGTCAATTAGAAGCCAGGAAGTGTTTACTGGAGCCGAGCTCTCCATGATCTACAAAACTACATATACTGTACATCGTGATGCCATTCCTTGCCCATCAACAAAACGACGGAAAACGAGCTCATCTACTGATTCTTTCAACGTCAAGGTGGTTGAAAACAAGATTGTTGATGGAGATATTTGTGGTGCGGTTGGCTTACTTACCTCCGACGACATAATAGTTGCACCAGACGCCAACATTTTGAAAGATTTAAAGAAAAAACATCCTCCTCCATCCAATTCTTTCATTTTGCTTTCTACCTTACTTAACATTCGGGGATGCATCTTCAGAAATTGGCTTACATCTGAATTTTTCAAAGTGCGAAGTTAGTTTTCTAAATGTTCAGCAAGACCAGAACGATGCTCTTTATTCAAGGTTCATGGACTTGGCTCCTGGAATACGATTTATAACTTCTGCTTCAGCATATCTACTTGGCTCTGCCATCTCTACCGAGGCTCTTCGGAGCCTACCGACTGAGATTTCTAAACTTGAATTTTTCTTTTCCCGCTTATCTTCGATTTCAGCACATTCAGCATTCTATCTACTTCGTGCATCTTTTTCCATCCCCCGATTAATGTACTTTTTACGTTGTTCTCCTTCTTGGCGGGAAGAGTCATTGTTACAGAGTTACGATTGTGTTTTACAGGCAGGCCTCGAATCGATCCTTAATTGTTCTTTGAGTGGCAAGGCTTGGTTACAGGCTACTCTGCCCGTTCGGTCAGGTGGACTTGGCATTCGTCGGGCCATGGATTTGGCGATTCCGTCCTTTTTAGCGTCTTTCCATGGCTCTCGTCGTTTCGTTGAGTCTATCCTTCCACTGGGCCTTTGCCTCGACCCGGACGCCTCTATTCAATATTGTTCAGCAAAATGGTCTACGTTAAGTGGATCAAGTTCTCCTCTTCGGACGATCCTATCAACAAACGTACACAATCGCAGTTACTACAATCCGCTACTTCTCTTGAAGATCAAGCCAGGCTACTAGCAGCGTATTCACCTGAGTCCGGTGCTTGGCTCCAAGCTTTGCCTTCTCCTCCTTTTGTCTACATCTTTCGAACGAAAGTTTCCATGTTGCTGTTACCTTACGTTTAGGAGCAGACGTTTGTGTACCTCACCACTGTCCAGCCTGTGGAGCATTCGTGGATAAACGGTCTTCACGGTCTCTTGTGTGCCAGGAGTGCTGGTAGACACATGCGTCATTCTAGTGTCAGTAATATCCTCAGAGCTCTAGTTTCTCCTAATGTACCAACGGTACGAGAACCATCTGGCTGTAGCCGCTCCGACGGTAAGAGAACTGATGAAATGACACTAGTTCCATGGAAAAGACCTCTATTATGGGATTTCACCTGCGCTGATACTTTCGCCATTTCAAATGTTACTCATTCTTCTTTGAAAGCAGGTGGTGCTGCTACTCGCAGAGAGGTCGATAAAAATCGGAAATTCTGTAATCTACTTGCTCAGTTTATTTTTGTTCCGATCGCAATTGAATCAAGTGCTATTTGGGACACAGCAAGCCTTAATTTTATTAAAGAGATTGGTCGGCGAATACAGATCGTTACGGGTGATGCCCGCGCGACCACCTTCTTAATCCAGTGCCTCAGTATTGCTATTCAGCGAGGGAATGTATCTTCCATTCTTGGTACGTTGCCTGCTGGGAAAGCATTAGATGAGATTTTCCTCCTTTGAAGAATTTTTTTTTAGATTTTATTCAAACTTTGTTTAAATTTGATGTTTGGTTAATTTTATGTCTAAAATATTGTAGTACTTACGTATAAATATAATTATTTCGAAAATCTTTCGAATGAGAGTCCTAAGCACAGTGCGAAATTCTGGGGATGGGGGATTTCTCCCACCAAAAATCTGGTTATTTATTTTCCTTTTCCATTCCGCTACAACCTACCCAGGGGCGTTAAACCAATACAAAATGTTGGCGACCCCAAAGGAAAAAGGAAGCCTGTGCAAAAATTTCAAATTTCGGAGTTAGAAGCGTCCAATGTTGACGTGCTATTGACAGAAATGAATCTTGTCTCCTAGTAATACTTGTTTTGGAGCTAGAGGCGTATTGGACAACCTCGATTAAAAATGTATTGGATGCAACTTCAACTGTGAGCTTCTAAACCTATTTATGACATTCAGGCAGTTTGGTTCAGACAGTTTTTCGATGTGTTTAACATGACTTTAACATATATGTATTTTGTATCATCTGGGGAGAGATTTTAGAGGAAGGGAACCCCCTAGGATTTTGCACTGTGCTCGCAGCAGTTGAAACGTGTGCAACAGGCACTGGAGCAGAAGAATCCAGCCTCGGTGAATCGCAAGGGTGTACTGTTCCTTGCCGACAATCCTAGGCTACTTGTGGAGCGGGTGGTAAGGTATACTATACCTCGACTTCGCTGGAAGGCACTGCGCCATCCACCGTACTGCCCGAAACTTGCACCAACAGATCTCTTCCATTCCCTGAACAACCATCTTTGCGGGAAATCCTTCGCTGAGCAGCATGTAAATTGTTGCGTACGGTCATCGCCACATGATCGACTTGGGCGAATGTGAAAACCTTGGGCAGTTATGAGGTGTTTTTTCATGAGTCAGTTTGAACACAGCGAAGTCTGATCACGGCAAGGAGTTGTGAGCTATCAGAGTTTGACGTCACGTTTGGAAGAAGGAATTATGGCAAGGATTCGTGAGTTATCACAGTTTGGCATCACATTTGGAAGAAGCAATCATGGCAAGGAGTCGTGAGTTATCACAGTTTGGTGTCACTCTTGGAAGAAGGAATCATGGCAAGGAGTCGTGAGTTATCACAGTTTGGCGTCACATTTTGTAGAAGGTATCACATAATAGTCACCGAAAAGTCGGAAACTCTCTTTACGTTACAACATCCACAAAAATGTTTTATGCTTTAAAAACCATAAAATGTTCTGAGTTTACTGAGCTTCTGATGTCTTGCATTTACAAACAGAAGTAGAGAAGTGACAGCGCCCAACCCCCACATGTTCTACAGTCAGTTGAAAGGGCTCGTTGAGTGTAGTAAAATGAGAAAATATTAGATTGCCCAAACATATCTAGTACAAATTATTGCCGCTAGAGGGCCATGGTTTTTTTAGGCTGTATTTCATGCTGCTCTGCCTTCGATAACCGTTCTTGATGCCTCATAATCCAGTAGATCATCCGTATCAAAACCACAAGTGGTGCCACCTATGAAGAGAGCTCTGCGTATGAATTTACAAAACATTCTGCAAACTTCAATGTATACATAAAATCATCAAGGGTAGCATACATTCAAGGATAAATATATTGTTCGGGGAATAAAACGAGTGGTGATTTTATGGCCTACACGGTGTACTGTGATAAATCGTTTCATAATTTAATAAATTTATAATTGTGTACACACACACACACACTTTATTGTTCTTTCCAAGACACATTAAAATCGCTTTGATTGGCTACTGTTGTGTTGTGTTTTCAGGAAGAAAGAGACGAGAATAATACTGTAAGTAAGGAGGATGCCATTGGTGCTGCGGAATTGCTTTATGAATCAGGCAGGTATACAGTACAACTATTCTATTTCTGGGCTATTCACTTCTTACACGCAAATTAGTTCTGTAGTTGATTGGCTTCTTCTTTCATTTTTTTTTCAGTCTTTTTCCTTTGGTTGTATAAGTAGTTTCGCTTTCAGGCCTGCATTATTTTTTTTTATATAAAAAAGGGGGAAATGCACATCTTGTAAACTAGATTATTATATCAAATTCGATGTTAGCCGTCTTCTACACGCACATACACACTGGATCTTGCAACGCGACATGCTGCAAGGAACACGAAGCGAGTCTAAGTCAACTTCAATAAAAAGCATGTATAAGTGTTGTTGTTCCATGCCGCATGACTTACCCCCACACACGCAGTGTATTACGCAGCGCTACAAATACAACATGTGTATTGTAGAGTTATGCGGCATGAAATAGGCTCAGAACTATTTGTTTGCTGCATGGTTCTACTATACACATGTTACATTTGTAGCGCTGCGTAATACACTGTGTGTGTGTGGGGGGGGGGGGAATAAGTCATGCGGCATGGAGCACCTATATAGTATGAAGTAGATGTATGCTCGTTTTCTATTCGTTGCAGCATGGTGCGTTAGAAGAGAGAAGATATGTAGAGCCCTTTACTATTTGTGTAAAAAAACAAGCTCCTATTTGTTCAAACAACTAGTTAATGTTCTATCATTCTGTACGAGCGATCCCAGGTTCGATACCAGATCGAGCCTTTCAATTTTTGTGTTGACTCAGCATCGCGGCAACAATTATAACTGTACACAATAGTCTCAAAAGCGTTTCAGATAGGTAACTCTGCAACATTGGTAACAATACATCAATATTTCAGGGACTGCGATGTGTACTTTTTTTTTCACAGTTGCATTATGGGACGGAGACATTGCAGTAACGTTAAATATGTGCAATCAAATCAACCACTACTGATCGAAAAGTAGATATACATCAATAGTTGAACTTTACCCATTGTCTTCATTATGTCTTCGAGATCTGTATCCATTCACTTTACATGTCAAGAGCATATTCCTAAACATAACATTTACACATATTCTAAAGGTAAAAAGTTAAAATAAAAAAAACTTGTATCATGACCAGGGTTCGAACCACACATCTTTCGCACGGTAAGCTAACACTTTTCTAGTTACGACGCGGCAGCTCAGCAAAATAATGTCACAATAATTCTTCTACTAGTGTCTGCACGTCAAATCTCACTCATTAATTACCATTTATTCCCTTCGTATTGGATGGCAGGTTCTGGAAAAATAATTTATACCCGTTTTGGTTATGATCTGAATTATTGACATCTGAATGTTTGCTTGTATGCTACGACTATTCATCAAATATGGCAACCTTTGTGATTCGTACCACACTGGCGCAGGAGTTGATGGGAACATTGCAATGTCTCTGGTTCCTGTATTCGAAACCTTGAAAATGTTGTCAAGCGTACATTTACGTTACACTCAAGTGATCTGATATGAAACCCGATTTCCTGAAACATAAATGGGACATTGAAACATTTCTGAAACATATATGCAATTGCATATCCTGTTTAGATACTTAAATTAAGAAAGAAGGTATTCTGGCCCTGAAACCCCAATGAAGCAAGGACTAGGAATCATTGCGCTGTGAACGCGTTATTCTCGTTAATCAAAGGCACCTGCTAGGCGGAGACTTCAAATAGGCTGTCAAATCAGGTAGTTTAGTAGAAAATCAGCATATTGTTTGGGGATAAGGCTCAGAAGTTCAAGATTTTTAGACGAATCAAACTAACGGTGTGATTTTTATTTTTATTTATTTTTGGCGTTTACTTCACATTAATCGTACATATTTGGAATGTATGCTTCTTTCTTGAGATTTAAAGCGAGTTGGACCAGAACAAAGCATTTTGCACACTAATAATGGATAGTTTCCAGCAAAATGGATTCGAAAGTGACACTGATTTTGTACCGAAACGAAGATCCAAGTTCCGAAAAATAAAATCATTAGGAATTGCCGGTGCCACTCTTCGGACAGTGAAGAAATTAGGTAAGTCGTGTCACTTCTTCTATTTCTTGTCAATCAGACATGTTTGAAGCGAAAAATAAAATCGTTCTAACAGAAAGTCAAATAATTAATCTACTGTTTTGAAAAGCTAGGCCCTATATATTAAAAAATGTTAATCCCTTTTGCTATAACCAATATTCTGGCACACGCGCGAAGTATAGTAACATTTTGACTGCACATGTATTAAATTATATTAAATAATATCGAAAGTTTCAGATTTTAAAAAAAGTATTTCACATCATAGCATAATGATTTCGTTTCATGTTGTTTTTATATTTTACATAATTAATTGCTAATTTCTTAATCAGTATATTTTCTTTTCTTTAATTTACGAAAAGTGACTGAAAAATCAAAGGAACGTGTCTTATCTTGTTTCAAAAATAATGAATGGAAGATCAACGGAAACCCAAAACTGGGAAATGCGACGGAAAAGAAAGTACAAGATGTGGACGAAAAGAAGAAGGCTAAACTGGCTTTCGAGGACCTACTGATATCGGCAAAATAATAATAATAATGATAATTGGACTTTGATGTTTTCGATATATTGATGAGGGTCAAAAGCAACCGTCTAGGACGAGGCTTGTGTAAATCTACTATATATAAAAACATGAAAGTAACTGTGCTTGCGTGAGCATCACGCCAAAACGGCTTTAACGATTGGAATGATTTTTCGCACATGATCAGATACTGAACCCATGTGGGAAGTTGTCATATCAGTCGCCATCTTGGATTCAAAATGGCCACCCAAAATCCATTTTCCACACCGTTTCAGCTAGAGATTCGAAATTTGGCACAAAGATGTATCATCAAGAGTAGTTTAAGAAAATTGACATTTTGAAAAAGTCGCTATCTTGGATTCAAAACGGCATATTTTATTCACCCTGCACCAACGGGCAGAAAATCAGCTAGTAAATTTGGTCATGAAAAAGGACAAAGTTGAGCTAAAAAGATTGTATAGATATCTATTTCCTTTCTTTGATGTAGTCATCATTACAGTATTTTCGAAATCCTTTCTATGTCGAGGATAAAGCTGTTTCTAACACTGTACATATACATTCGCCGACGTGTGCAAATTGAGACAGTTCAACACTGTGTTTCCTTACTTCTCACTTAAATGCAACTGTCGAGAACCAATTAACTTAGACCTACGTGCAGAGTCAGGGCTGTGATCAGAAACTTCCCATCGAAATTGACGAATCTTCTGGACAGTACAGGCAACACTGTTTGTTATTGTGCGGGAGAACGTTTCCTGACATCAACATCCCATGCCACCTGTTCTGAATAGGACTTCTTGGTTTTGAGAGCGTTTTCACTGCACACTTCCACAGTGATTCTTATGCCAGACATTATAAAAATTCGTCAAGAATATTCCTTTGATTCCAGAAAACAGTGGTTGTGATATTCCATGATATCTAAGTTTGCAGAATTACAGAAGATCCGTCACTAAGCTCACATAATCATAACTTACTTTTCGTTCACTCATTTACTGGGGACCTATAAATTTCACACAAATCACGGTAAATTTCGGTAGGCATTAACACCTCTTGCGTTGCAAAATATAATCATAAACCGGACTTCACAACTGACACTATTGTTGATTCTTCTTGCTACTGTCATGGGTAGGCAAAGGACAACAGACTGCTGACATGACGGCCAATAGCTACCCAATGAATCACTTGAAGCTACTACGCATGCGTGATTCGGCCCACCGTTCTCAATCATGTTTTACTAGCTTTCGGTCCTTTCTTTTTGAAAACATGTCTCATATGTAAAATACAGTACTATGTGTTCATAATTTAGTACTCTTTAATATATTTGGTACTTAGTCACATTCCCTATCAGCAAAACTCGTCGGACCGGCGCTGGCCCAACTGTTACGCGGTTGGGCCACCGTTGGCCGTGCGCTGGCGCCCGACGTATCTTGCTGATAGCTATTTTCTTAACCCAGCTACGGTGATTTAGTGGCTAGGGTCAAATTTTTGGGTAATACTGCTGATCACGATAAGAGAGTTTTCCCGGGTTTCACCTGAATTTATCAAATGAATGCTGAGATGGTAACAAGACAAGAAATCTATACGTTACCTTCCGCATATTCTTCTCAGAAAGTATTCGCCGTGAGACGTCATTTCTCAGATGGACTTAGGTCGTTATTGTTTGTAGCCCCTAATAACATGTAAGTTAATTCATTAAATAAAATGTGGAATATATTTCCAGTTAACGTTAAAACAAAGCCTGCTCAATTACATCTGGTGTATGTAGTATTCTTGGTATATGAAGCAGTTTTGATGTAGAAAAGACTTAATTTAATTAGATTATGCCTGACGCATGTGCTGGATTATGCCTGAATTGTTATCATAGTAACATATCACTACCAATGTTTGAAGTACTTTTATTTTTACCAGAAGATGGACAATAAAACGATTTAAACTGTTCTCAGTGAAGACTTTGAGAACTTCATATGTACAATTGAACCTCCACCACTTTGTACATTTTGTAAATATCACCCTGTTAATAGAATTATTGACCTTTTCATCTTTTAACACACATGATTAAGCTTCATTTGCATCCAGTGAAATACTGTGGCTTTTTCTTATCGACGTTCCTGGGTAGGATTTTTTTTCTTCAATTATTTCGGCATTCTAAATAGTGTCACATAGTTTTTATATTTTGAGCATCCAAAAATGAGAATATTTAACTATAACACTGTATATAATTTTGCTTTAGTGTTTTTTTATTTTTTTTAACTGTCTTTCTCTTTATAAATATTCTATAGGAGAGGCCAAATTAGGTACCGACGAAGAAGTTTTCAATGACATCTTGGCCCATGAGAGCTACGCCCAATTGAAGTTAATTTTTGAAGAATACAAAAACGTTGCTGGGAGAACAATTGAAGAAGCTTTGAAGGCTGAACTCTCTGGAGAATTGTTAGATGGATTACTTGCAATAGGTAAGACATAACTTTGTTTTTAACGTATCATCTCCATTTTGTTAATTTCGTGAAGGAAAGATAAACTGGAGCGCTAAGTGCGAATTGCGTTAATGTTACGAAAATAGTCAGTGTTCATCGCATGATAGTGACATCTATAGTTCGTTTGTAGTCATGCCTATCAGTGAGTTACCTGAACTACCAACAGATGGTAGCACAGCTGCGAACCTATAACTTCTTATGGTTATCCTATTTGCTATTGTAACATTAAGTTAAAATGCATCTTTATAAATGTATAGGTTTATAATTACACAATTCCGGCTAAAATATTTTCCCAACTTCAGCACTGGATGGAAATTAAGTAAAGCATGCCAGCCTGTTCGGAAATAAAGGGCCGTTTTCGTGCCTCACATTAGTAAAGAGTTTTGGAGTGGAGTTAAATACACCTGTTACATTCAAAATAGTCGCCACGTACGCAACACATCTCTGCTAAGATTTACAAAGGCTATCAATCCCGTCCCTGCAAAAGTGTGGTTCCCGTGTGGAAATGAAATCCCGGTAGGGTCTTTCTGTATTATTCTTGTCTTTCAGGAATTGGCTTAGTTACATAAATGCGTAACGTTAAGGGTCTACCTAATAATACTTTAGTTATCTTGACATAAACGACGTACGGTAGTATGTTTATGTGATAAGTCAGGGGGATATGGAGGGTGTGAGAGTACTCCGTACCTTAGATCACTCAGTTTCTCTTTCGCAACCTTTGCCACGCAAGGTTTACCTTTGTTTGCTAAGAACAGAAGACCTTTCCTATTATCCAACGATGACTTTTTTTTTACACACGGGGAGGTGCATTTCGTCAATTTTACGTGACAATGGTAAAGATCTTACCAGAAAGAAAGAACGTGTAATGAACAACACACAGTAATGTCCACTACACTAACAATAAACTTTTTGTCACGACAACATCGGGTTTGGAAAGGGTCTGAGGTTTCATAAATGGCCCAATCACTGTTGTGCTAGGTGCCATTAGTCGTAATTTTATGCAAGCAGAAGAAAATAGAAAGCTTCTATTGAACTTTATGATATGTATGTAGGTCGTGATAATACAAGCGATAAGGTGAATATTATTAAAGTCTAATGCAGAACTTGTACATTTTCTGAAGTAACTCTGTCAACATGTATCCATGCCTACTTTACGGTATGTTATTAAATAGAGAGACATAAATAATTAGTTCCTGAAGCTTTTCCAGAACGCCACCGCCCTACGCGATCAAGATAATTCATAAGGTTCATGTCCGGTGATTGACTTGTCCATGCGAGCGTTTGGATGCCTTGTTGCGGTAGCCACGCATGGGTCGTTTTCGCAGTGTGGCACGGAGTGATATCTTGCATGAAGAACATCCGTTGTGGTCAGCCTACCTACCTGAGAATGTTAGAAGAAGACTCTTCCCACTATTTCAATATGTTTCACGCTATTATTTTACAAAATTCCGTGAACCCGGATCGTCTTGTACGTCAAGTGGCACCCCAGACCATAACCGCAAATGATATTTTGACGGCTCGTTGCAGTCGATTCATACTGAGTTTTGAGTAAGGCTTTCTCCAAGCGACCGATACATGAGAAGTGAACAAAGAACGATTCATCTGAGATGATGAGACTATGCCAAAATTTAAAGAGCGCTGCACTATCTACGTTGCTCAGTTGCCGTTCGGCAATGTTAGCTGCGGGAAAGTACTATGAGGACCCATTTCATGGTGTTCCGCCGCGTTTGTAGCCTTGCAACGTGGAGTGCCGTCCAGTACGTGGTTTCCAATCTTCAGTTGTTGTGCTGTTGGTTTAGATCGACTAGAACGCTGCATCACAAAGCCCTTTCCCGCTTTTTTGGACTGCATAATCACCAGATTTACAGTGGACAGCGGGATTTTACGTGTTCGGGAAGTTTACCTCTAGAGTATACTAGCTTCGAATTACCCAACAAAACGTCCTCATTGGAAATCACTGAATTCTTCCCCTCAAGGTTTCGATACATACTTCTTGACCTTGAGATTACGTCACAACGCACAAATCTGCAAAGACAGCACGCATATAAACGTATAGTTAGTACCGTACAACACGCTCATGTTTCTGAAATGCAACGTTTTCTGTTTGGGGGTCGTTAAAATATTACGTCAGTACATTTTGAGTAAATCTAAACCCTCCTTGTCTTTGGAAGCAAAATTAAGCAGACGTCCTATCCTAATATCTAGATGCCCTCCAAAAAATAATCAAAGTTTGAACCCCGTTCTCCCTGGATGGTAACGTAATATTTGAACGCCCCCACACTTGTAGTTTGTTTCTGTAAATGCTAAAATGTTACAGTACCGGAAACGGTGGCGACAATAAACGTTTCTTTCCATGGGCATTCATAGATGAGCCATAACATATTTAGATGGCCCTTGTTTTAATAAAAGTATTTTAAAATAAATAATATTGATAGTATGCGGTGAATTGTACATTCTTAACTTATATTTTTTTTAAAAAATCTATCAGCCAGTATGTTTTCGGCTGAGGAAGTAAATAATGAATTGGGAATTGTAATTAACAACTTATTTCCGCTGGCAGGAAATATTTGATGACGTAACATACTTTTCATTGTGTTTTGCCGGTTTTTTTTTTTTTTTTTGTCCTTTGTGTTAGTAAACTCGTATCTTCTCGCGCTGCAAGATGACCCGGTGTCTGTCGTGTCAAGGAGCTATTTGTAACCTTTTAAAAAGGACATGATTCAAGCGCAGTTTTGGTAATTATCCATTTTGTTATGCAATTTTTGTTTACAGTTAGTGAGGTTGTTAAATGTTTTTACATAATCAAATTTATCATTAGAACTTTCACGTACTGAACTGTTATTGATTTAGTTGCTTACATTTACAAATTATGAAGAAGACAAATTATTTATCCGTATGATATATTTTATGTTTCAAGAAGAATTTTACAATGCCAGAATAATAGTATTTATTCTATACCAAATAGTGTTTATTAATGTATGACTATTTACCAAACTTGGTATACAAATACAGAATCATTCATTTGAATTTATATTAACGTTCTAGATGAGCTGGTGAGCTTCTAAGGACGGGACCAACAACTTTTAATAAAGTGGAATCCGAACCATTATGTTCAAAGGACCTTGACAAATTTGAACTGGTGACCTCTCGCACATTCCGGGGATTGCAAAATCATTATTTGGCAGTTTCATGTTTAGCAGGACTATTAAGATTTAGGGTTTCCTTTTCGTTTAATTCGTTTAAAATGGCTTTGTTTATAATGGTTTGGTTTATCAATTCTTTCAATGGTTTTGTTCATACAGTAGAACCCCGTTAATCCGTCACCTATGGGACTGAAGGCATGGTCGGAATACTTTTTATTTACGTAGAAAACGTGATATAAAGACAATGATTTAATTGAAAAAATGTTATCTACGAGTAGGACTGACGTCACATCGCTATCAACAATCAACTGACACAGTGCAGGAAATGAATCACCGACAAGTACAAACACGATTGGAGCACAGTACAGTATGTACATAGTGTAACACGTAAAAACAATGACCGATGACGGCATGGTCGGACTAAGCGGGAGGTCGGGGTTCTACTGTAATTCTAAAATGGAGAACAGCATCTAAGGAAGGGACGACATATAGTTTTTCGTGAAATGAACAGTGAAGCTGAATTTGAACTCTTGAATATGCGCACAGAAATCGACCAAGCAGGGATCACGAAGCACTTCCAAAAGCTAAATTTATCCAAAGAGAGAGAGAGAGAGAGAGAGAGAGAGAGAGAGAGAGAGAATTAACTAACTAACTAACTAACTCTATGGCTTATGGAACTCGCAAGTTCATCGCCGCAGTAACAAACGTTCGCCATTGGATTCTATCCTGGGCAGTATCAAGCCAGTTTTCATCACGAACACCTACTTCTCGAAGATCTCTTCTAATATTGTCCTCCCAACGACGTCTCGGTCTTCCCAATGGCCTCTTTCCATCGGGCCTTCCAACCAGGATTGAATATAATCTTCGTTTTTCCCCCATCCGAGCTACATGCCCTGCCCACCTTAGTCGTCTCGATTTCATTATTTTTACAACATCTGGTGAATCGTACAGTCCGTGGAGTTCTTCATTATGCAGTCTCCTCCACTCTCCAGTCATCTCGTCCCGTTTTGGCCCATATATCTTTCTCAAAACCTTATTTTCAAATACACATAATTTATGTTCATCTGCTAGGGTCGTACTCCAACTTTCGCAACCGTAGAGAATTACCGGCAGAATAACCGTTCTGTATATTTTTAATTTCAATTTCCTTGATATTAATCGCGATGCTAGAAGTTTTTGGACTGAGTAGAAACATGCGTTCCCCGATACTAAGCGACTTTTTATTTCTTCCGTGACCTCATTTTTGCTTGTTACGTATGCTCCCAAGTATTTAAATTTGTTTACTTTCTCTATTACCTCATCCCTAATTCTTATGTTTTTAATTCCTTCATTCCCTGTGCTTCGGCTTGTTACCATGTATTTTGTTTTATCTACGTTTACCTGTAGACCTATCTCATCGCACGCTTCTACTAAGACATCGGTGTTGCTTTGTAGTGCATCTATATCGTCCCCTATTAAATCTACATCATCCGCGTATACAAACAGTTGATTCAAACCATTCAATGACAGTCCCTTTTTGTCCCCTTTAATTTTTAAAATCTCATATTCTAACGCGAAGTTAAACAGTAGTGGTGACAAGGCATCGCCTTGTTTCAATCCGTTGCGAATCTTGAAACTATCTGACATATTATTACCTATCCGTACTCTGCTTATGGGGTCGCTGAGACACATCTTCACTAGTTGGACCAATTTTTTCGGTATTCCAAATCGTATCAGGATACTGTATAACTTTTCCCTTTTGATAGAATCATATGCTTTCTTAAAATCAATGAATAGCTGATGAACCGTCCCATTGTATTCCCATTTCTTCTCCAAAATTTGTCTCAAAGCAAAAATCTGGTCCAACGTGGATCTATTTCTTCTAAATCCACATTGGTGATCTCCAATTATTTCATCTACGTATACATTTAGGCGTGTTAACAGAATATTACTTAATACCTTGTAACAAGTTGGAAGTAACGAGATTCCGCGGTAATTATTGCATTCCGACTTATCGCCTTTTTTGTAAATCGGAACAATTATTGATGTTTTCCATTCCTTTGGGAGCTCCTCCTTTCTCCATATAGCACTTATCAATTTATGTAGTTCCTTGGTTAGTGCCGTTCCTCCTGTTTTAATTAATTCGGCTGGAATATTGTCTATTCCTGGTGATTTGAAATTTTTCAATTTCTTAACCGACATTTCGATCTCGATCTCGCTAGGTTCGGGAATCCACGGTTCTGCGGTATGGATTTCAAATTCCTCTGTTTCTTCCCCGCTGTGTACATTAAGAAGTTTGTCGAAATAACTTTTCCACACATCGACAATTTTAGTCGGATCCGCCTGAAGATCTCCACGTTCATTTCTAATCATTCCTAACCTCGGCTGGTAACCTTTTCTTAACGAGTTTACCCCTTTGTATAGATCTCGTATGTTATTTGTCTTCCCGTTTTCCTCAATCTCCTGAATCTTCTGCGTCAGATATTCTCGCTTTTTGTTTCTGAACCCTAGTGTGGCGTTTCGTTTCGCGTTACTGTAGTGGTTGGTATTTGCTTCGCTTTTATTACTTAGCCATCGTTGCCTTGCTTGTTTTCGTTCCTCATAAAGTTTAATGCATTCTTCATCAAACCAAGGTTTGTTTTTCTGTTGTTTCTTCTCACCTACGCGTTCCTTCGCTGCGCTCTTAATTGTTTCACGAATTGCCTCCCACATCTTACTTACATCAATTTCA
>JAGDQP010012371.1:588-20187 GCA_022664845.1 Lepisma saccharinum
AGGTTTGATATATCGAGACGCGGGAGTGAAAAATCATTGGCATCAGGAAGATGGTCCTAGCAACATCAACTTTGAAGACCCTCTTCGGTTTCTGATTTTGGAAATCTCTGATCGTTGGGTTCAGTATGATTTTTATAAGTAAGTGCGTTGTTATAGAGGGCAAGAAGATAGAATATGAGGCCATATGTGAGTACCCTTTTTTGTTTGTACTGAGTTATTGTACGTTTCGTATTCATTTTGAGCAGCACTTTATACGATTTGTATTTCAATTTTTGTTGGAGAATTTATATATTTTGCGAGATCTTCAATTCATCTTCGCTAATAATGCTTATCCAATGAAATGATGTCTTCGAATATCATTGAATATAAGAAAGTTTCTAGTCTGTCACAAGGTCCGGGACTTTGTTGATATATGAAGAGTGTCGTAGCGCCGCCACTGATGCGCAGAACACGTTTTATTCATGTGTCAACAAATTGAAGGACGCCAAGACTCCAGAGGCGCTCAGCGACGTCAAATAAAGTGATGTCGGAATGGAAATTAACCCAAAAATCTGATATAGTCTTCGAAAATTCTCCAAAAAGAGCGAACTTGGTAGTCTTCGTTACGTTAAATTCCCTGTTCATTATGAGGGGTTACGTTCTGTACTCGCAAATTGGTGGGTATAGGTTTGAGCCCGGCACCCGACCATATCGTCCTACAATTTAATGAGTTTGATTAGTTCATCAATTGTTGCAAAACGATTGGTTAGGGACTCCATCGATTTCGCTAGACGTCTTTTTACCTCTTCTACCAGTCAAAAAAGATACAGCTTCAATATTGTAAATAACAAAATATATCTTATTTGTAATCTATGCGCAGTGTTATCTCTGAATTTTGCATCTTATATACAGATCCTACCAAGCTCTGGCTTTTTATATATCTTATTACGAGACGCTAATTCACGTCCCGTGGAGGACCGAGGTCCAAAAACCCGTTCTTATTATACCGATTGAGTCTATCCATGCTAAAATTTTAAAGGTTTAGACCACCTGTCTAAAGGCTGCAAAATACCCCTAAACAATGCTTATTTTCTATCTTTCTTTGAATGACTTACATGTTGATATGTGTTACTTGTATATAATGTCATGACTTATGAAACTATAACCTCAGTGACTGATGCAAGAGATTGACACCACTTGAAGTACAGACTGAGTTGTGGTTCGTTTGAATTATGTATACGTATATAGTGATTAACTATGTGTATAGATTTATAGTGTGATACTGTGCATTTTTTGATGACAGTGTGCCACGAATCGGAGTCACGATCGGGCGCCGTATGTAACAGTGCTGAACAGCGGCCTGTCCGTGTAGCTACAATTTACTTTGTATAAACTGTATATTGTAAGTGATTTAAGAGATGGCGCACCAGTTTGCAATTCTTTTTGTTATTTTTCAAATTGTTATTGTTATTTTTAAGAGAATTTTCGATGTCATTTATGTTTGTTTGTTATTTTATTGATCGAAGTTGTGAAACCTCATGGATCAAAACATATGTTAAATATTTTAATATTGTATAATAATTAGTGGTGCCTTTAAAAAAGCGATATGCTCAGTGCAGTGCGCTGTAGAGCAAAACATTGTTAAGTTGTATTAGATTAAAGTTTAATATAATATGATCTGTGCAATAGATGCACGTATGATTAAAACATTGTTCAATTATATGTTCTTGTTATAGTTGCATTTGTTTATTAATCTTGTCATTGTATTTCCATTTCATGTTAGAAGTTGTACGTTTTAGTAGAGGTTATTGACGAGTTGGCATGGTTACTAATGTCTAAAATATCACACTTTGATCACTAGCTACTTTTCGTTACACTTCTCACTTCCAATTTTAAATTTTGATGAAATTCCAATCATGTGTTGTTTTGGAGCACTTTTATACGTTGACTATGAAGAATGTCTTCATTTTAGGTCCAAAAATATTGTAGAAATAATATGTTTAAAACGCACTAAAATTTGGACGGTACCTTAGATCCGCCATCGTGTCCCAACTCCCGATGCCATTTAACTAACAATATAAATAAGATCATATTTCAATTATGTTGATGTTAGCTAATATATATTTCTATAATTATTTGCTTGTGTAAATGGGTAGTTATTATAATTTAATGAATTCTTCTATATAACCCGAACGAGCATGTATCCGGCCGTTAGACCAGAAGATCAGATCAGTTAGATCGGTGCAAATAGTGGATTATTGCTTTAGCGGCAATAAATCAAGAATTTCTTCGAACCACGTAATTCTTATTATTGGACGAGCTCTCTACAACTTCGAGAGATACCCCAAGCGACCGCTTCTCTCGTCAGGAGCGGAACTTGGAGTGCAAATTACGACCTAGCGTGAGCAGAATTTCCTTTCTTTCACCTTCTGTGGACGACCGTATCTCACTTAGAGGTACGGAATCTACATCCATCTTACAGCCTTTAGAACCTGTGGGCCGTGGGCGACTGTTTCTCTTCGGAGGAACGAAACCAGTAGCTCACCATCTCCAGTTCACAACCCGTGTGCTGCGGGCGATTGTTTCTCTTCGGAGGACCACCAGAACCAGTAGCTCATATATCTTCGCCTGCAACTCGAGGGATAACTTTTCTGGGCGACCGTTTGGTCTTGCGAGGAACGGAATTTAAAGAGTGTGATCTCTTCTTCTTGCTTTCCTTTCACTACATCTTGTCTCCCAGAGCCTTGCTTGCCGGCTGTGTTGCTGAGGCTAACAGCCAAATAGGACTGTTATACAGGGAAGAGTAGGCCAGAGCGTAAGTATCCCGGCACTTACCTGTCATGACTCGGGAAAGACTCTGGAAAATCCTCAGTGGGAGTGGTTTGTCGCTGGTATCGAAGTCAGGCCATTCCGAGTGCAAAACCAATACTATATCAATTAAGCCACGGCTGCTCGATACGAAAAAGAAATCGCTCTTTTCCCATTTGCAAGCGTAGCCAAATTTGAATTCTAATCATCACTGAAAAACTACGTTCAGAGCCTGCGCTGCTGTGATTTTGATTGCAACATTGCCCTTCCCACTTTCATTTGGGCTTGAAGTAAAAATCAATTAACGCAAAACTAGACCCGAGTAATGAACAAGAAATAAAATAGTTCCTTCAATATTAAGAGATTGTAAAAATTGTCTATACTTCATTGCAAATTCCAAGTCTCTAAATCTTGTTTTAAACTTAATTGTGACTGAGTCCATTTTGCGAAGGAATACAGGCGTTCTCCAGACATTTTGATCTTGTTTCCATCCGATTCCAGTACTTTCAATATAAAGCTCATAAAGTGAAGAGCTAGTTCTTTTTCTTTTTTTATGATATTCTGGTAGGCCGAAGAGGAACGTAAATTTTCTTATGCTGAAAACTTTGTGATCTGCGACTAAACATCATTCAAATTGTTCCGCTCTTTTTCGAGAAGAGCAAGTGTTCCCGGTCTTGCCTATCGTTATATCTTCTATCTAGAAGCATTTACTGAGGGGACTGTTAACTTCAGAAGAAGATGAAAAGCCAACATACTATAAATTAGGCTTTTGTGATATATTTTGAAATTCTTGATATATTTCGTTGATGCTACTAGCTTACCAAGTATCATTCTGCAGATGCAATTATATGTTGTTTTTTTTTTTTCTCAAGGCTTTAAGCCAAATAATAAGCTATGGCATAGCTACGAACTTACTCAATCACTCTATACATACATTTTTCTACAAATATTCGTACATAGACACAAGGTGTTAATGAATAACACCAATAAACTTCGGAAGCTGATCATTCATAGCAAAATCAAGAAAAAAATTCGTATACATAAAAAAATAAACTATAGGTTTCCTTTAACGTAAAATTGTGGATGTTTACTAGTTACACAGTCCAGTTTAAGCTCGTAAACCTAATAAATAACTCATAAAAAGAAACCCGACATTTCAAGCCACCCATTAAATTTGCCCACCCACACCTTTTTCAGATCAACCTCTCCCCACTCCTCTGTACTTTTATTGCTCCAGGTGCAGAGAACAAACCAATTAGGGTGGGGGTGCACAATCAAATCATGTGACAATAAAGCAAGCATTTCTTCGAACCACGTGATTTTTATTTTTGGACGAGCTTTCCACAACTTCGAGAGATTCCCCAAGCGACCGCTTCTCTCCTCAGGAGCGGAACTTGGAGTGCGATATACGATCTGGGCAGTATTTCCTTTCTTTAAACCTTCTGTGGATGACCGTATCTCACTTAGAGATACGGAATCTACATCCATCTCACATTTAGAACCTGTGGGCCGCGTCTGGCCGTCCAAAAAAATGCAAAAGGACAAAAAGGAGAGAAGCAAAGAAAGCGTGTGTAAAGGAGACAGAGAGAAAGAAATTGTCCATCTAAAATTTTATCATCTTTCCAAATTTCCCGTTTTTTTGCCACATTTAAGCAAAAATTTCCCTCTTTCCCGTAAGACCATAGAATTTCCCGTGAAACTGGAAATTTCCCACTAACTGGCTTCCCTGGTCGACTCATGTTTTTCTTCTTCGAAACAAGTAACAAAGCACAACAAACGGGATATAATCTCACTACACAACACAACCATAATCTTTCAAGAACTGTTACTTAGTTTCGACTGAACCAGTAGTGAATTAGTAAGAGAATATTTGTCAATACGGTCGATACAATCCAAAGGCAAGCCTTCCCCCACTTCTTCCGAAATACTTTTTTACAGTCTCTGGCGCCAGTTCAACAAATAAGGAGGCCTATGTGACTCTTTTTTCCGATTTAAAAAAAGAAAAGGCTTAGGATAGCCAAAATTTGAAGTAATAAATGCTGGTATAGATTTCCAAGGCAAATAATTTATTCCGAGTTAATAAATATTTAAACAAATTAAATAACTCTGTTAAGATTTTAGAGACAACACGAGACAAGTAGCCTGTCTCGTCTCGTCTCAAATTCCAAGAAGTTTATCCCGTCTCGTGGCAATAAATCTAATCTACTGAAGTCAGGGAAAGATATACATAAACGTTGAAACAAATTTATACTTTTTTATTTATTGGCAAGTAAAACGACATGAATTTAATAAATGAACGTAAATTTTGGTTAAGTATGTAATAATTTCCTATAGAGATATGAACAAATCACTTTCCATTTTAAATATACTTTTCACTCATTTAACTTACTGTACAAAGGATGGACACACACACACAATACATGTACAAATATCTACATACATTTCTGTTTAAAACATAAGTTATATCTTGAATTCTGTGTAGACACAGATATGGTCCTCACAGATGCCATAACATTATCACATAAAACTTTTTCTTCTTTTTATGTCAGCATGTTTATATCTTAGTGTAGGCATGCATGTATAAATCTAAATTTATAATCAGTACATAATAGTTGGAACACTCAAAAGGAGGATTATGGTATGGTATATATCTATATATTTATGTAATTATATATTCTATGTGAATGTACATATGGAGCATACACAGTTTCTTCTTCATATACAACAGCACAAATTTGCAGAAAAAAAAAACAGATGACATTCAACAACAACTGGATATGGTGATGTCACAGATTGTTTCGTACAATGCGAAAAAAAAATGACAGTTGATTGTTTATCGACATGGCAGGAACATGCAAAGATATTATTAGCGTACAAGAAGTTTACAACAATTTAAATTCTCAAACGCTTTTGCTATTTTCTTTTCTTTCGTATAATAATGATAAATACTTCATTTATATATTTTTTTTAAATGTACATACAGGAAAAAAAGATAGTTGGCACTTAGTAGTGAAAAATACTGTTACATATCAATCAGCTAAGGATGGTAGATCACTACTGCCATCTTGTAATTAAAGAGCTCGGTTGTCAAATAAGGTGTTAAACCACATTTCTGTAGAAACTGAGATCTTTTAAGAACATTTCTACGGCTTACATTCCACCTACCTATATAATTCCGAACGATTACAGTTGTGGCTAAGATTGGGCCACACATTTTGCCTAAAGATCATGTTCCTTCACGGCTTAATTGAGAAAACGAGCCAAACCACAAATCAACTTACTTGTGGTTTATTCTCTTCTATGACAAAGCCCCCGAATTTTAACACAAACAAAAATTACAGAGAAAAAAAGTCTTATATTCGTAAATGTCTACACTTTTCTTCTTGACTCTGAACAACTTTTCCGGTTTATCACTAGATGGCTCTGAGCTTACCGGTTTGTTTTCTTCAAGACCCCCTGTCAATTACAACTCTACGGAAGGTCCATCAGCTAACATTAGTTGAATACACCAGTATGTGAGCTACTGAAGCACAGAGTTAGAATTGAAAACGGAATTTTCAAGGAAATAAAAAAAATGAACTCAAGAGACATCTAGTGACCAAATGATCAAGCTTTTCGAAGTCAGAAAGTGCAAACATTTATAAAATATGGCGTTTCTTTGTATATTTTCTCAGTGATTTTTGTTAATTCCATTAATTTATATAGAGATTTAATGTAATTATCACCTCAATCCATCAGAATCATGAAGACAAATTAGTAAAAGTTAAAAAGTCTACTTTTAGGGTAGGTAAGACGGGGAAAATGTAATATACATTAATGAAATTAACATTCCTTTCAAGATGGCAGTGGTGTTCCTCACCTATATAAAAAGCGGTTTCACCGTCTTTTTTTCCTTTTCCTTCTTTCATTCTTTTTGTACAAAAAAAAACAGTTCTACTGCAACATTCGTACATACAAGGAAAAGAATTATTATAATCACATTGGTATTCTAATAGAAACAGATTCATAAATGAAAAAAAAAAGAAAACCGTGTATTCTAATGGCAGAATCATTTTACATGGTTTCTTTGAGAACTCTAAAATCCATTTGGTAATTATTTTTAAAAATTACAATATCATTTCTTTGTCAAGAATGAGACGAAATTAGATAATATATTAAAAAATAGAAAGAAATAATTGTTGTTGTGACTGGTAATCGAACTTGGATTTCCCAGTTTCCAGCAAGGTACCCTATCAATTGGTTAAGTGGAAACTGGGAAATTTTGAGTTCGTTTCTTAGTCACAGAAAAAAATTTTGTCCAAAGGAAATTAAGATCAAAATCACGCTCGTGGACTCTAGTAACATTCACGTTAATTTAGCGTTGAGATAAAGAGTTGAAAAAGCCCACATCTTCAACGCTTAATTCACGCGGAAATGTTGATTCGACCAAGTTTTTTCTTTCTCATACGGGAACATTGATTTGACCAAGTTTATTTCAGGTGATAACGTTGATTTTTACTACTTTTCACGCGGAAAAGTTGATTTGACCAAACTTTGTTGAATGAATCGTCCAGAAGGTGAACATCTAAAGGTATGATCAACGTTAAAGCAATCCTGTGTTACTAGAGTTCTTGTTTTATTTATTAGGACACAATACCAGTAGATCTCGTCATTATTTTTACTTCCTACGGTGTTAATTCAAATAAGTATAAACCCTGTAGAAAAAAAAGGGATTTTGCCAGAATTTAGTTTGGCGTGGGGTATAGAGATAAAATTGGCGGTGTTAGCAGGGGTTCAAATAAAGTATTGTAGGGTTTTTATCGGAATTTAACCGTAAAAAAATGAAAGTTAGTGATGCTCAGGAATTAGAGGTCTGACAGAATTTTCCTAGTAACCTCTCGCCGTTTACAAACATGAAATCAGTGTTGCGTTGAGTTCAGACACTTTGTGGACATAATTCTGAATACATACCTGGAGTTTCCTATTTAGATTTTCTAATTCATTATTGAGTAATAACTCTGAAGGTTATTTTTTTCATACGTTCATAGGCAAATAACGAACGGAATGAAACAAGTAACCTCTACAGACATGGCGCCTTAATATATTTTATTGATGGGAGTGGCGGCACCTCAGACATGTATGTCTATGTACGTAGGAGATTTTATACCCTTTGAATAGAATAAGAAAAAGAAGAAATATGATCAGCATTGCATACCAAGACAGTAAAACTCCAGTTCATACAGCTGCTTTGGATTGAAGTTTGGATTTTCCCCTTCAAAACAGGTTATATTTTCGATTCGTCTAGTCAAATACAGTGTATGCGGTGACTTCAGTGTGCACGGCTTATGCCATCAGAAGTAAATCTGAGCTACGAATATTGAATTAAGTTTAAAGAAATTTAGAAAATTTGAAGACAACTATCTGACGGCAGTTGTATAGGTGATAATATACAAGGTGTTCAGTAATAACTCGAATATTTAGTTTTGAAATACGCACGAGAGGACAGCACTTTCAATTGTTCTTTGACCTCGTGCTTGTAATTGATTCAGTGTTGGTTTGTCTGTGTTGAAATGAACTGTCAAGATCGTAAATTCTACCGAACAACCCGTTCTTTTTGTGCATAAACAGTCAGTTTGGAAACAACGTGCTTGCTCTTAACTACAGAAATCATTACCCTGGAGCTATTGAATGGCCTCCTTATTCTCTCGACGTAAACCCTTGTGACTTCTTTCTTTTGGAGATATATCAAATATTTGGTCTACTAATCACGACCTAAGACTGTGAATGGCCTCAGAGACTTTTTTCTCACGAAGGCTTTTTTCCACTGAAATTCGATGTACTCTAGGCAAAGTTATAGAAAACCTTAAAGCCCGAATGCACCATCTTGTGGTAAGAGAAGGAAAAAACACTTTGAAAATCTTATTAATTCATTACCTTTTTCAATGACCTTCAATGAAACTAACAAATGCCCGAACGAAGGAGTTTAAAGAAAAAAGGAGCCGGTCCCAGCAGTAATCCACGCGCGAATGACATCTCGTAGCGTTGTTACGTAAATACAACTTCGAAATCCCCGTTTGCAAGCTCCGATCGTGGGTAAATGGTTAAGGCGTCGGCTTGTTGAATGAAAGAACCCGGTTTGAATCCCGGCGGATGCAAGTGATTATTTTTTTTCTTTCAAAAATACATTTCTGTCTGTTCATATGTGTTATTAATAATTGCTTTCTTGCATTTTTCGTAGATTATCTTAAATTAGTGACTATGGGTTAGTGGAGGTTAGGTACACTCATGTGCCTTTACATTTTCGTTTCTTTCTTTCGACAGTGTGGATTACTGCCCCGACCGGAACGTAAAGAAAAGCGTAAGCAGCGTCGAGGTACCGATTGTCTGGTAGCGTATACCACCAATATTATCTTTATTAAAGCTAGAATACTTTCCCGCTCATAACTTCTACAATTGTCTTCTTGTTTGTTATCATCACTACGATAATGACTATTTCAATTATTCATGATGGTTGACATTACCTAACCTATTTGCTATTTCCAACTTTTCTTTTCCTATACTTGTTCATAATTGAATGTTCTATAATTCGAAAGCTATATTACTTTCATACATACGGTAGAAGTCTTTCTATTTCTTACAAATGTGTTTATTATATCTGTTTATTGTACATATTCGTAAATGTCAGCTAAAATCTCAGGTTCTCATTTCCTTATGGCTCACTTTTAATTGCAAATGAAGAGGTGGAATTTTGTGAAATGTTAGTTGCTGCATGCTTATCTCGGAGATATTTTGATACCACAATCTGATGCCTTATGTGTCTTTAATATATGTTGTTTGAAACTTGCTCGATAAATTTTACTTCAACTGATAAATTTTACTTCAACTGATAGATGTACGAATTTTATATTATACGACGCCAGGGAAGTTTCGCTCTTTATATACATCTATTCTTGATAACAGTACTTGAATTAGAAATGTTTTGCAAGTGATTATGTCTCAGGAACGACTACAATTCAGCATTCGTTTTAAAAACAACTAAGTGGCAGTACCTCGACAGTAATTCATGTTATATTTATCGAATACACACAGAAATCAAAAGAAGAAACTTTAAAATGAAATAACAAAAAGTCCATTTAGGCTAAGTTGCATTGCCTAGTGCATTTTTTGTTACATCGCAATGCTCTAACATCTTCCTTATTTGGTGCTAAAACTACAGAAGTTTTCTTTCTTGTACATTACATTTTCAAAACTCTTGCGTGAACATTTATTAATCACAGAGCTTCTCTCAAATACTTTTTAGATAAGGAAAGAAAATTATTCGGCTAGGGGTCAATGGAAGTCACGATCAAAAAGTTCTTTTCTGTTGGGGAAGTTTCTTTTGCGATTAAATTCGGAATGGGTTAATCGATTCGAATACAGTTTTGTAAATTACAGTCCCTTTAAGTTGCAGAATAACCGTACTCAAATTGATCTATTCCCCCTCCAACTTACACGAACAGGAACGAAATTTTGATCATGACTGTACATAAGATCAGCTACGAAATAAATATTTGCAAGTCACTAGAACTTATTATATTATTTTCGTATTTCATTGATAAGTGCAATCAGTTTCTTTGCAACAGTAACTTATAGATTAATTGTAAGTCATTTGACAACATCCAGTTTTCTTTGCGAATCAGTTAATTAGAAGACACCAAGACCGGAGAAATAAAATGAAAATTATGTGACGTAATAAAAGAACATTCTACAGGTGAGTGTCAAACGCAAATAGAGTGTGCCGTCGATAGAGAAAGACACAACCAGAACAGAAAAATAGAGATTTAGCGTGGATATGTTGCCAGGTATTTAGACACAAAATTACGATAAGAAATATGGAGCAAAATCTAGGTTATAAGATGGATTTGGTAACAGACTATATTGTTACAATGCCTATCTGCCGAAAGCTAGTAGCAGAATTTGTTCCGTGTTTTAATTATCTTTTTGTACCAAGCGATTACTAACAAAATGTATTCTCTTCTTTTCGTTGGTTAACTAAATTTCGAATTATTTAAACTACTTCCCAACAAGCTTTTCAATTCATGATCCCTCTCCATATATAAATCAAAACAGTTGCTATATATTAAATTGTTCACATAGTTGAAATCCGGAGAATACTTTGATTGTCACAACTCAACACCATTCCCACATATAAATAATATACACACACATACATACATACACACATATAAGCACCCTTACAAACAAATAGCTGAACAGTAACACTTAGGGGTCTATAATCTGTCACAGTATTCAGTATTTTCCACTTATGCAGGAAGACAGAAAGTAGTCGTAATTACTATTTTTCTAATGCCCAAATACACTCACGTTCACGATTGTTAATATGTACTGATAGAGAGTAAGGCACAGATATTCATAAACATTTAAGAAGATTTAATTTAGTAGTAGTTAGCAGAAAATATAATAGTTTTTTTTTTCATTTAGCATAACTAAGGCATTTAATTTCAAGATCTCTTACGTTTTCTAAATAGACATAAATTTTATCTTAGCATATTCTTACTTTGCTTAAAGCTTATTTTTCTCTATCTCTTCATGCCAAAATTGAACATCAGATCAAAATATACATTACATATTTTGAAAGTTTTTTTTATTTTTAAAGAAAACAAAAGAAACTTATCAACCGTAACAATAACATGGCTACGAAAGATGAGTCAAATAATATCATTTCGTGACATCTAATTAGTAGCATCCCTATCAGCAAGACTTGTCGGACCAACCGCGCAACAGTTGGGCCACCGCTGTCCCCTACGCCGGCCCGACGTATCTTGATGATAGAGTTTCGATCAAGTTGTATTTACGATTACAGCTGTTACAAATGCTAAATTGTACGATAACGCTAATATAATAATTGAAAATGTATTTCTTTTTATCTAGAATTTGTGATGTTGCCCAAGATTTTGAAATTAAAGAAGCTTTTTCATCTTGGTGATTGTCTATCTTTGATTCTCGAAACCAAATTGTTTGCTCGATAGTAGAAGTAAATAATTTTAATTCATAATTTCTTAACAATATTCTCTGTCCATTTGTAATGTTTGTTTCTAGTATATAATAAAAGAAGGTAAAGAAAATACATTCTTAACTGCAACCGTTTAATCGTACGTCTTCTCGTGTTAACAAATAAAGACGATTTCGCCACAGAAACATATTTCAAAGCAAAAATCATAACGATTCTCTCGCGTAATTGTAAAACATTCCATTTCTCAGGGTTTGTTTTTTCAGTGACAATATTACAGTGTGGTGACCCTAAGGTGCAAGAATGGAAAATATATCTACAGATGTAAATGACATCAATATACAAAAAATATTACAAGGACTGACAATAAAGTATTGAGACTATTTTTACTTTTGCATTGAAACCTTGAAGCTTACTAAGAAATGGTTGACCTTGAATCTTTTCCCATTTCCACCGTAACTGATGTGGTCTTGGCATAATTCAGTTGATAAGTAATATTTGTATTATAAGTACCGGTATGTATTAGTGGTCTTTGTCACAAAAAAAATCGTTACTGACATTTTTTTTTGGAACCATTTAGGTACAGTTTTTCAAATCCCCAGTTAGTTATGAGACGAACACTTTCCCAATTCATGTTTAGCTCTTCTACAATCATTTCCGTAGTTAATCTTTTATCGTTCATTCTTGCTGTGTTAACATCAATCCTTATTGTTGATGGTCATCTACTATGCTGATCGTTTTCAACAATAGTTCTGCTTTTGACATTGTATCAAGTTAAAAAAAACCGCTTATTTAAGTCGGCTGTACATTATCATGCTATTTTCATGAAGTTATACACACAAAGATATAGAATTGTGTAGAAGTAGACTCTTTACGACAAAGATCACATACGCGTTCTTACAGTACAAGCAGTTACTCCAGAATAAGTGTTTGCAGAACCATGTCAGTTGTCGTGGAAATAGGAAAAGGTTCGAAGTCGAAAGTGAAATATCCTAGTAAGCTCAGGATTCTCAATACAAAAGAAATAATCAGTCTTTACTTTCTTATCGGATCTAGGACAAGTAGTGTTAATTTCTTTTGATCCCTTACGTGAAAATCTATTTTCGTCTGAATGATTAATAATGAAGAACACATACAATATTTATTGGCATCTGCAGACAGTTTAAGGCCAGGTACTTTACTAAAATCTTCTCAATCTGCATAAACCACGGAAAATAACAACTGAAATACTGGGAATAACTTCGTAGCGTAGGGATTGCTAGAAAGTTATATTGATAGGATTTGTTAACTATGAAAATAAGAGAAAAACTATTATAATAGTCTTGGTTGTGAAAGACATGTATAATAAGATACAGAAAGTCCTACTTCCTAAAGCCTGAAAGAACACGATTAAATCACGTGGTCAATAAAAAAACACCTAACTTGACTTTTATAACCTAACCTAGCCCTTGGTCACTAATTATATGAAATTTTACCAATGCGTATATACAGTATACATAACAACGAAATAAAGTAATTTTTCTTTAAATATATAAACATAACCACGCCAGGATTCGATCCCAAGTCAGCTTTCCGATACGCTAACCAATACACCAAAATGACAATTCCCCAGCAGCTGCTTGTCAGTGTTATTTATGGTTCAAGTAGTACTGCGCCTGCGCGTGAATGGCCCCGCCTTAATAGGGCAGCGGTCAACAGGCCTGTATGGTATAACGTCACGTAAGAAATGAAATAACACATTATCCGATAAGGATTTGGGTAAATTATGCTAATAGTGACATGAAACAGAATACTATGAATATAAGGATTACTACGTAGCAAAATTGAGAACTTAGGCAATCTAATAATGAATAGAATATATAACATAGATGGTGTCTAAAGTTTTAGGAGGAAACCTAGATTACGTTGTACATACGGGAAGGAAGGATACAGGTAACAAAGGGATCAAGTAAGTGAAGAATAAATATCTAGATGATTGCATGATTTCTATGGATATAATAATCATTATTATCTGCTAATAGTGTTAGGTAGAACAGCTCAATAATAATGTATTGTAGTTGGATATTTCATCACAGTAAACCTTATAAAAAGATTATTATTGGTTAACATGACATGATATCATGACTAATCATGATATTTTGCTTTCTAATCCTACTAAGAACTAAACAAGACCATAAAATACTACGTAGAAATGACATAAGACTGTCTCAAAACGTTGTGATAAGTTCAACGAAGTCCAACTACGTTCAAACATATAAAACTTACTTAGTTTTCATAGACTTAACAAACGATGGACAAAAGAAGAACATCAAGGAATATGTAAGAGCAAAAGAAGCAAGGAATAAACGGAGAGAATATAGCAAGAAGAGGGAAGAAAGACCGAGAGAGACCCAACAGTAAAGCAAAACAAACTACTGAAACAGATTTTAAACAACCTAGACAGAGCCTGTGACGAAGTTTGCGACCATGGACGCAAGAAAGAGGGATGAGGAAGGATCATTTTAGTAGCATGTCTCCTCGATTCAAACCGGAATGTAATTCAGACCCCCACATTAATATAGTAGATTCCATCCTAGGAAGCTACTTACCATACTAAGACGAAAACCACGAGTCAAAGAAAGCGAACATTTTTCTCTTCATGAAGTACCGAAATACCGCGTTATCACATATAGATTAAGTGGAATATTCCACCATAAATAGAATCTAATTTATCTTGTAATCAGAATTAGAACTATATCCGGTACAAAAGTACCTACAGTGCCCGTGACATCTTATAAAATAACATCATTCTTTTGTTTAACTACATTTAAAACGATCCACAACTAACAAACTGACTCAATACGTGAAGATATTGTGTACTGAAACACATAACTAATACGAATACACAAACAAACATTGTGAAGTCTTTGTTCTGTTATCAATTCCACATCAACACTGTGGACTACAAACAGTTAAACATGGCACTAAACAGAACATTTAAGTTATCGGAAACACAACCAAGTATGAAGATATGTAGGTGATATGATAACGTTTGATGTCTTCCGTCAGCTTTTATAATTAATAAAAGCTACTAAGACTAAAGAATAATAATGATAATTGTTTCATTCAACGGTAGGATAATGTTTGATAAACTAACAAGATGATACAACAGGTAGGACAGGTAGAGTCTAACAACAACGGAACTAACTTGATAAGATATTAAATAATCATCAGTCATATGTCAGGATCGATCACACTTTTATTATTTGTACACTTGTTACAACAAAGATTAATGATCAGTCAGAGATCAATCAATTTCCCAATTAAGGAAATTGATCAATTACCTATTCCTATTAACTATTTTAGAAAACAGATATCCCGTAATCTTAACCCGGTACTTAAAATGGATGCGAGAAAATGATCGAACGCTAACAGTGAATAATTACATGATTGTAGCACTCTGTAATTACATCTGAGATAAAAGAACCCGGTAGATGAATGATTTCACTCATACTTTTGCAAATCAAGGCTTCCTGAGTTCGATTCTCGCATGTGTCCTGTTGCACTTAATGAACGAGAATCCATTTCAAATTGTAAGTCCTGTTCTTACGACGTTTTCTATATCTGATGAAAGGCAATGTGACGGCTGAGAATTATACTGACGAAGAGTCGAATGGCTAACGACCACTGGTTCATTTTGCTCAAGGCCATCAGATAATAAACCTAGCTTCAGGCAAAACTCGAACCCCTATCACTGTAATCATCATAATAAATTTCATTTCTATCAGTGCGGTAGATTCCTTTCTTTTCCTGGAGTCCATGGGAATATACGAACTAACGCTAGATCTACAAACACTGCGAAAATAGGAAGTACGATTGAGAATTATTTTAACTCATGGGTGCAAAATGCGACTGGTAGTTAAGAATCAATCTTAAAGACAAAAAAAAAAGCCTTGCACTATGTAGTGTTTTTCTTCATCCTGCAAGGATACAGAATCCGTAACTTTTTCTAACACTTTCACATCTGTTTTCGGTTGATGGTTTAAAAAATCAAAGAAGTCACCACACAGAAATATTGTCACTGATTGAAAGAATATGTGATTCTTTTATCACATTAGCAATCAAGAATACATTAATACGGAGAAGTCTACATTGATATGCAACGTTACATAGTACATTGAAGAACAACAACGGATATCATTGAGGAACATTATTTAACGCTGCCTGTGTTTGTTTTTGCATGACCTAAAACTTGTTTTTAATTCCCTAGTTTTAAGCACAATGTTACGCACATCTATACTCAGACTAAACAAATTACATTTTTTACGTTTAAACAAATTGCACCTTGCATTTCATCATCACATGTTCGGAACTTAAAAGGTAATCTTTTAAGCCATATTTTTCGTACCTTCTTGACAGTGGTTCTGTTCAATTTTTTTTTCTCTCTCTCTTGTGTTATACTCATGATGAGATTTATCTAGGCCTTAATCTATAAATCACAAACAATATAAAATACCTTATCAGAGTCAGATATAAAATGTGTGATATAAAGATATACCACATCCGAAATAAGCCGATATCCTCGCCTTAATTGGAAAGTCCTAGATAAATCTCTTGTCAAGCTAAAAAATTACATATTATATTCCTTTAAAAATGTTTTAATTATCTATATTTGTGATTATGTTCACTATATTTGTATTAACGAAAGAAAATCACTCTTAAAACTATGGAAGGATATTCAAACACAATATGAATTTCAGTTTAAAAGACAAGTGAAAGTTGCATAGTGGAAAAGTACACCTGATGACCTCTCTCGGTGAAACTAAGTTCGAACTCAATCCACTCTCGAATCTGACGAAAAAAAAAAGACTCCGTTCCGTGAGAATGAGTTCAAAGCGATATTGAAAGCTATGACATATTATTTACACCAAGAAAAAATTCATCGATTGTTCACACCGTAAGCTCTAAAATCCCTGTTATTTATCTATCCTTTCTTTTCTAAATGGACTATTGTACGTGCCTTTAAGTGTTAAGGTTTTGAAGAATGGCAAATTTCTTTTGCTTCCCCTTTTTAAAAAGTATTTATGTATCCTTCGGCACCGTTTAGCGCTCCCAGCAAGCAGGTATTGCACCAGAAGGTACCCGAGTTCTGTCGACAATGAATGAACTAGGTGTTCACAATGTATGTACTTCCTAGTAAAAAAAAGTAAATGTATTATTCCCTGTGCGATACGCGCGCGCGCCATCTCCACGAACTGAGGCGGGATGATCAGTCGTACGCTCCACCGCCTTTACCTCCCAAGGTGCCCAGGAATACCAAGTACACTCTGGTGCTCAATTTAAGAGGAGGTTGGCTGCCCCCTAAGAGCGCCAGGTATGAGAACACTGCGAGAAAAGTCCCCAGTGTCCTGGCTGAGATTTGAACCCAGGCCATCCGATTCGTAGTCAGACACTACCGCCTGAACAACGGCGACTCCTATGTACTTCCTAGTTTGCATTAGATCTTCTGCTAGTTTTGGCGGAATCATCGAGTTCACAAAACCAAATTTTATACAAAGAAACTTCCTTAGTACTTATTCTCCTATTCATCAGTGAGTTACTTACACGCGAACCCGCCGAAAATGTCTCAGAGCAAGCAGTCAAGCAAGAGCAGGCGTCGGGTATATGTATTACGTATAAAGTTAAAGATAATAAATGATCGGTCTCAAGTAAAATGATCTAAATAGAAAAAAATCCCGGGAAAGATAAAAGATGAATTGTAAAATTCAGGATAAGAAAGATCAAATCAGAAAAGAATTTGATTCCTACTAAGCCTTCTTGGTAGGTCAAAAGAGTAATAGAACTTGTTAAAGAGATAATGGGACGGAAAGAAATCTAAAAAAAATGTTTAAGAATGAAACAATACATGTGAAAAACTTTATGTAATGAATCGAGTTGTATCGGTCTTAATCAACTTTAGCTCAGGGTGGGATAGGGTAAAGAAGAAGACATAGGACAAAAGTCAAGCAGGGTACCATCACGCCATTTACCTGTGTGACTGAGGGGAGGCTTCTTAACTTCAGCAGGATGCCCAGGTGCATATGTATCACTATGTGTTGGAAAATATAAAATGTAAGTGTAGATCTACCAGGTGCCAAAATGTAAATGGCAGGGTTAAAAAAAGAACGCTCACCTTCCACTACAAGTGACCAGAAAATGTTGCTCAAAGGAAATTCTCCCAAAACAATGTATTCGTTCTACTGCAATGTTCACTAGCCATAACGTCAATACTCGGCGAACCGACTGAAAGGATTTTAGGAATACTTTTAACAATAGTAGGGTCAGAAACGCACCGTTACGCAAAAGCAGTGTATCATAACTACGAACACACACTCTTTTCCCAGACTATGTATTTTGTTGAAGCTTTCTACAAGATAATAAGAATTAAAAAAAACCCTGGCGTAACAGGCCTATAGGCCCTGAGCCTGTCCCAACGCCATCTGTCCGTGTTTGGTAAAACTACGTCCACCTAAGTAACGGCTGTGTGGTCAGCACTGCGCGTACCTAACCACGAACAGGCGTATCAAGGGCTTACCAGACTGAACAAGATAATAACAAAAGAAACAATGATATGATAATTAGCGACTTTAACAGGTGTAGCATAAACTCATAATGTTGAAGTAACGTCACGCATTATTGAATGTAAATACCGGAGAGTCTCTCTACAGCTCAACATTCAATCTAAATATATCTAGAACTTCAGGTTAGCTGTTAGGTTTAGATGTCTCTTCTTTTAAAAAGAGGTCAATTAAAAAGTTTCATGAAAGGATAGCAATAGCAGATGTACTACATACCTAAAACGAAGTGTTCTTGTAATAATAGGAACATTTGAAGATCACAGGAAAAGAACGTACTACGTCAATTTTCTTGATTTTACAGAAGAACATTATAAAAGCCATAATCAGGATTGCGCATACCTGCACATCAAATAAAGATTTACTTGCAACAGACGGACTGTACACATTTCTCTTCATGCATGATACCTTGAAGAGCAAACAGTTGGCACTCTTAACTCAATTTAGCCCAAACTGGACGAAGTACGTTCTTTTCCTGTAGTGTTCATTTAGTTATCTAAAGACGAATTATGAACAATTTTCTAAATTTGTAAATCCTTCCATAGTTTTCTCCTTCTGATTTCAATAGCAATGATCTAATTATAACATTTTCTTAACCAGTACTGACAGGATACAATGATAATATAATACTGCTCCAACTTCATGAGGTTCACCTTTTTTTCACATATTCTTTAGCAAGTGTACAGTAATATCGTCGCACTCAAAGAAGAAGGGCGTAAGTACACTAGATTTCCACATAACTTACTTTGAAAGTGACATGATCAGGAATTTTACCAGAACTATGAACTGAAGGATATCTGGGAGTGGGAAGTTGTGATTTGAAAAAGGTACAGGTTTCTCTTTCCAGACGAACTTTTGAGGACGTCAAAAATGGGGTACGGCAAAATTCCTGACTACGATATCACCTTTTCGAAAGTGCTAATTAACTTTTATAAAGGAAAAAAAGAGTATACAACGTAAATGCCCTCATTATGCTAAGTCTGAGAGAAGGTAAACTGATTTCCATCCTAAGCAACACACGTCTAGCAGGTACAACAAAAGTGAACTAGGAAAACACGTAAACTAGACAATAGGGGGAAAATCACTGACACTATGATATAAATAACATCTTATATGAGGGAATGATAACAATCAACAACATCCAATATGTTTTTTTTGTTGATATATATATATATCTGTACACAATACGAAGCGAAACGGTAATGATTTGTTTTTTTTACATAGAATAAC
>JAGDQP010012371.1:20287-31461 GCA_022664845.1 Lepisma saccharinum
TACCTTTCTTATATAACGAGAAGTATTCACAAAAATATATAATCTTTCTTAATTTTTGTTTCATTTTAAATACTTACAATTAAATCGTCTTTTCTTTTTATCTTGAAAAATAAACCTTACATTTGCATCACATTAAGATCTTTACATCTTAATTTAACAATATATATATATAGTGTATTTGTATATATAAAACTCTGCATAAATTAACGGTCGTTTATTTTCATCAACACTTATCACCAATTAATGAGATGGGATAATAATAATAACATGTTTGTTCCACTTCATGAAACAATACAATATTTATAAACTAAGCCTATTTTTTTCTCCATCTATCGATTCTTATATCACCATCATTTTTCAAAAGAGCACAATACATGATCCGTTCCAGCGGAATAAGAGTCGTTGAACCATTTTTCTCTTTCTTGATTTTCTTTGCCTTTTGATCGTTAGATCTTCACTTGTTCTCGATCAATGTTTGCAGCTGAAGTACAAGATCACGTGCTAGTGACAATACGGCTTTAGCATCATGTCTTTCCGCCATTTCTAAAAAAAAAAAACAAAAAAAAAACAGAGAAAGTAGCTTAGATTACAGATTTCGTCGGGCGAAACTTGAAAACAGAAGTAAAGTAAAAACAAACAAGTTGCGAAAGGATATAAGAATTCTTTTGTCGTGAGAATCACCATACGCATGAGGATCATTTTGGGGCTAACAATGAACGACAGGTAAACCGGTTCTCATAACGCAAAAGATCCAAACACTCCCCCCCACTTCCCTTCACTTTTATAAAATAATTTTATTCACTGTACAAAATAAACACATCTTTGATATTTAACAAAAGCGTGTTTGTTACGCGCTGAAATGATTCTATTGTATAAACAGGAGTGTATACATGAATTATGTCAGGTTGTAAAACTGAAAACGAAAACTAATGAAAAGGATTTCCGTATAAATCTGTTTAGTTCTTTGATAAAAATGTACCATGACACACAAAAAAAAATATTTATATGATCAACTTAACTGGCTTGACACATGTGAGCGTTAACCATCATTTTTAGGTGGTATGTTACATAACATATCTCTCTGTACATATCATATCATGTGCATATATTCTATTTCTATGAGAAATTTGACAACTGTGATGTTTCTAATGAGAACTTTTAAGGCTGTTAATAAGCTAAAAAGACACAAATAAACATATAGTAGCTTTTATAACTTATATTTTCTTACACGATTTTCAGTCTTGGAGAGAATAAGTGTAAATGATCAATGTATATCACAAGCAGGCACGTACCTAGAAGTTGGTTTCGGGGAGACCAACGCCTTCGAAGGGGATACGAGGTCTGTCTGGGTGTGAAATTTACGTAAAATGCATATAATTTTGCCAAAACTAATACTAATTTTACAAAAGTCTGAATTTCGGGGAAAATCTGAACCCCGGACCCACCCTCTGCGTACATCCCTGATCACAAGAAACATTTTAAAGAACGTCGACCAAACATGTCGTAAATACACATAAATAGTGCAAGGATGATTATTGATTATGTCCATTTTTGTTTGTTTAGGTCCATTGAAAGACAACGTAGGCCAATCTGCAGCAAAATTGGCAGAAACGTTCTTCGACAAAATAGAAAAGTACTGTGGATGTTACCGTTCCCAAGCACTCACGTTGTCAGTGTTAAAACCCTATTTTCTATAAAATTCAATTGCTTCCATTACATTGCACGTAGCAGTACCAAACTTGTCATATACATTATTCAAGCCAATAGAAAAATACTGTGGCTGTCCCCGTCCCCAAGAAATTAAGTTGCTAGTGTTGCCAACCTATTTTAAAAATTAAAATCTTCATGTTGGTTTCATACCGTTGGACGAATCCACACCAAACCTGGTATAAGCATTGTTTGACACAATAGGAAAAATACTGTGGGTGTTCCCGTGGTCAAGCACCACAGTTGGCAGCGTTGCCAACCTATAATATAAAAATGAATGTTTATGTGCCTCAAATGCTATCAAGGGATCTTGGATGCTTTCACGATTGTTAGTAGAAACGCAGCATTCACTTGCTTTTTTTGTTTTTTTAAATGCGTAGTTTTGGAGCTAAAGGTGGGTGCCAAGTTTATTAATGACACAATACAGAAACGTAAACAGATGGAGGTCCTGGAGACCCCCAAATTTAATCTTTTTGTGAAATTAATATCATTTTTCGTAAATTTCCCATCCAGACAGACCTCAGACCCCCTCGAAGGCGCTGGACCTTCCCCCGAAACCAACTTCTGTCTAACGTAATATATCAGCAAGCAATGACGTAACCTCTATCGACTTACCTAATGACAAAAATGTTGATGTACCTAAAGATTGTACTTAAGCTAAGATTATAGTTGGGAGCTAAGAAGACACTATCCACAAAAACATTTCGTTATAATAGAATTGGTGATGATGGACGGTAGACAACCTGCAATCCTGAACCATATGTTTCGTTAAACATATTCTTTGGGATCAACTTTGATTGTAACTTGCTAAGTCAACGCATAATTTTCTGTTGATATATTACGTCATTTGTGACGATACCACGTAAAATTTGGGCACCTTCACCTCTTATTCTACCCCTTTCTTATATAAAATTCTCTTTACAAAGAGGGACATAATTAATTTTCAACCTTGTACCATACCGAATTCATTCCTTACGTATTACCATGTAGTTACGAAGCATTTTGTATAGTTACTAAACATTGGAAACCACACTAAAAATTTTCACAAATATTTTTAAAACATTACCATTGACAAGATAATATTTGGCCAGAAGATAAATATTTTTTAAAATAATTTAATTTTTTTAAAGAAATATTTTTGATAATACACTTTCATAAAAAATATTTTCTTGAAAATATTTTCTCCTTATATGGCCAGAAAAAAAATTAAAAGATATTTATTTTTAATCTAAAATGCTTTTGTGAAATATGTTGAATTCATTTCAAAAACTATTTTCACAAATATTGCTAAAATTTTGTAAGACACGAAATTTTTATTTCCAGAAATAATGTTGAATTAAGTTCATGTTATCATCAAAACACCACTGTTTCTATTTATTTTTAACAAAAAAAAGTACTATTTCTTCTCAAAATCATTGTTGTTATATCTAAAAGGTAATTTTTTTGTCAATAATTGATTTGTCTGTAAAAAGTGAGTTAAATTTTCTTGAAATATATTAATCATTTTTAGCATGTTGTTTGAAATTAATACATTTTAGATTTTATTATTATTATTATTTTATTTGTTTGCTTCGACCGTATTTCTAAGTGAAAGGGACGACGAGTCTCCTTTTTCTCTCAACCCTATGATCACAGTATAACTAGCAACGAAAACATTATTAAAATATAATGAGAGGACAAAATAAAAATTTATGAATATTTTGGAAAATTCATATTTCAAAATTATTCACTTATACAAAATCTTCTAACAATTTTTGGAATCTTACATTAAATTAAAATTCTGTCTTCTTGTCTTTGAAAAACCAAAACCAAAGCACTTACCATTAAAAAACTTGATAATATCAGTGAAGTCCATGCTGTTAGTTAAAATTATATCTCTGTAGGATTCCACTAATGCTAGAGCCAAGAACAGCACGAAATGACTAGATGCAACGTGTTTAGCAGCCCATATAGTCTCCCATACGCTAAATACATCTTCGTACAATAACTCTGTAAATGAATAACAAATAAATAAGAATACTACATCCATTTACTGGTTTATTCAAATGATCTAAGTGGCAGGATGAACAGCAAAACATAGTTATGGATGGGAAAGACCACAGAAAATGCAAATAACATGAAACAATAATAGATGAAAAAACTGGGACAGTTTTGTAGAAATTAGAATTGAAACTTTAAAATCAAGTTTTATAAGAATGAAAGTACTTATGAGAGACAAGAAATTAAAGATAACAGTAGAAGAAGGATCTTAGTACGTACTATTGCCAGTACTCACTTGTCAGGTGAGATTTTCAGCCTGTTCGGACACCGGAATTTTCTACAACCTGGGGTATAAAATAAAGCATTTAAGATATATATGTGTCTAACCATCCTTCAAACTGCCAGTCCGGACTCATTGTGGTCAGGATTTAAATTGTAACCCAATTGGTAGGAGGGCTCTTTGCCAAACATCGATTCTAACAAAGTGTGTCCCATCCTAGTCATTGATTGGTAATTGAACAAATATTACCGCAAAATTGTCGACACAGATATAATATATATTGTGCATAGTGCGATAAAAGTGGTGGGTGGGCCCCAGCCCTCCCTAGAAAATCGGTGGGTGGGTTCAGCCCTTACGAGTCCACCCTGAATTGAATTCTTGATTGTCGTGGAATATAATGTAAGACTGTGAAAATGAGACAAATTAGAAATAATAGACAAGTGCAGATTATTGATAATAATTCTTCGATCATAATTATAAGAAAAAAAAGGGGAAATGTATCCAATGTATTACACTAAGGGTCAGTTCTACAATCAACCGCTAAACTTCTAGTCAGCGCCAAGTTGAGGCAAAGTCTGATTTTGGCCAATGAAAGTACGCAAAATGAGAGTTGGCCTCAACGTAGAGCTGACGAGAAGTTTAGCGGTCGATTGTAGAACTGACCCTAAAGCAGATTTCTGAGACAATAGTACGAGTGGACATTATGTGGACATAAATACTCACATGGTAATATGATAATCAATAGCGTAAAAGCAAAATAGACCATTTGCGATTATTCCTGAGAGATGTGTACCACACCTACTAATAGTAGGTAAGAAGATAGTTTCAAGATTTCTTACCTAGTAAACGCGTATTTAATTTAAAGATGTATCCAGAATTTATGGTTACTGGTAAATGCAGCTGGAAAGTAATTCACGAACTAGCCTCTCCTGTAAATGTAACTAAAGATTCTATCTTAACTTTCTCAACACTACAGTATTTAAAAACTTTTCCTGGGATTTCTGTTTACATAAGGACCAATCATACTAATAAAATCATCAGGAACTGATAAGATGACTAATTGCCAAGTATTAAGTGCTAGAAGGACTCGGGTTGTTAAAATGATTTTAAAAAAAATGTTGAAAAATTTGGAACATCTTATGAGTAACGGAGAATTTATATTTCTTTAAGGAATGGTGGGGAAAGTATCAAATGTAAAGAGGAAGAAAAAGAATTGCCACCTAGTTCAGTGGGTCACGTCAAGGACTTCCGATACTGGACGGCAGTGGACAGTCACGCGAGTTTCAGCCTCTTTCCCGTCTATCCCGACTGATGGTACAATATTAGTGTCTATACTAACCGAAAAATCAACATAGTGAGTCTATTATCTGGTTATTACATCTATGTGTAAACACTAGGAGAGAGCGTTTTCTGCAAAGTGCAAAGCCAATTAAAATGGCTATCTTACCAGAAATGTTTTTCACTACTACAAAATGTTGTAAATCTCCATTAGTATAGAAACGTTCTTTCCGTTTTCGACGTCACATGGAAAGACGTGATCACTGACTTGGAAATAAGTGCCTCAAAAGATTAAAAAGCGATCGGGCTGCGAGTGGAAGCACTGACTGGGACGAAGACAGGCGCGATGTGCACTCAGAGTAGTAAAAGCTGGACTAGTGGTGAAGACAAATGGAGGTGTCGAAGCAGCGTACAAGTTGAGCAAGTGAGCACCCCACACACTGTCGGAAATCAACAAGGACCAACGATTGACAAATTGTTTGTCGCTGCTTTCTCGGCACCGCAACACAGCCATATTCGATCGAGTGCTCACCAGTGACAACTAGTAGGTCCTGTATGAGACTCCAAAGCGTGCCAGACATTGGTTATCGCCGCGGGACCCTGTGCACCTTAACAGAAGAGCTCCTCTACACCCACGCAAGATCATCCTCTGTATCTAGTGGACAAGTCGCCAAGTGGTGACTACGAGTTGCTACCACCGGACCAAACCATCACTACGGACCTGTACTCGCAGCAGTTGGAACGTGTTCAACAGGCACCGTAGAAGAAGGAGCCAGCATTGGTGAATCCCAAGGGTGTACTGTTTCTTGTCGGCAATCCCAGGCCGCATGTGTCCAGTGATATCACACAGCGACTTGGCTGGGAGACACCATGTCATCCATCGAACTCCCCGGCCCTTGCACGAACAGATCATCACCTCTTCCATTCCATGGACAACCATCTCTGTAGGAAATCCTTCGCCAATGAGGAAGACTTGCGGCAGGCGCTCACGGCCTTCTTTGCGTCCACCTCCAGTTGTACCGTCAGGGTATTGCGCATTTCCAGGGATATTGGTAAAGGCGCTGGATGCCGATGGGAATTACTTCAAGGACTAACGGTAAGTGACATATACCTTTCTGTTTCTGATTATCAAAAACGGCAAGAATTTTTATAGTTACCTTGTATAAAGCTAGAAAGAATTATGGGAAATAAAGAAAGAAACAACTACCAATAATTAAAGTAAGTAGTGTAGACATTCAGTTATGCAAACTTACATCGAAAAATTGTTTTCATGCAATCCTTGAAAGAGACTACCAATATGTAAAATTAAGAAAAAAGATTATACCTCTTTTAAAATCCAGGAGGAACCACCTATAACAGAAGTAGAAATGTGTGTAGTCTCCATTCTGATGCATCAATTCAAACATCTCGGAGTCAAGAATTTGGATCAATGACCTGCAATATGTGAACAAAAGTATAAAAAATTCCATATGAATTCGTGATTGGCTCTAAAGAAAGGTTCTTAATCACTAAAATCAACTTTTCAAGAAAGACGCGTTTAAAGTTTGACAATGCTGTTTTGTTTATTTGGTTCCAAAGCAGGAGTAAGAGTACGTCATGCTTCATTGTTATTGTCAAAAGGTGGAACTGTAGAAACGTGATTTGGCTATAATGCGTAAGCGATAGGGGCGGCCTACAAAGGCAAAACAAGAATCAGGACCAGAGTGCAAAACAAAAGAAGGATGAAGATTAGTCTGCGAAACGAGAGAAGCAGAACATGTCTGCGAAACGAACGAAGAAATCCTGAAAACAAAATGTATTTTATGTAATAAAGTTCTTTGTAATTAAAATATTTTTTGTGCTTATTAATCACACACAAGTTTACGCTGTGATTGTACTAACAGCCGTGAAGTCTCCGAGGGTCTCTTGACAGCATCTTAATGTTTAGTGAGCCAACGGTGTGGAAGCAATCTGAAAAAATTGAAATAGGTTGGCAACACTGACAACTGGGCCACAATACCCAACTCGGACTTCCTCTACGACTTGTCTCAGTATCTAATGCACATGTATGCAAAATTTGGGTATAAATCAATAAGCATTGATTTGCATAAGTAACAGAGACACAAATATTAATCTTTATTATGAAATAGGTTGGCAATATTTTTCTTTTGTGTCGAATAATGTTTATGTCAAGTTTGGTGCTGATACATCTAACGGAATGAAAGTAATTTAAAAAAATGAATTAAAAAAATTGGTTGGCAACACAGACCCACTGCACTAATCACGACGGTTCTGGTGACTGAGCTAGTCTAGCCAAGGTTTTTCCAATGGACGGACGAAGAAGCGGGAATATAATATCCCTTATTGTTAGCTACGCTATCAAGGAATTTGAATTTTTATTTATAACCATTTGACATCTTAGTCTCAGCCCGACTCTATCAAGGGAGTTAAATCCTAGGGCATAGTGTGAGTTCATTCTTCATAAAAATCACATTTACTTCGACCTTTCGAGATGGGAAGGGAGGGAGGATAAACCATTAAGAACATGGAACCAAGTGTAATAATATAAATAATATTTTTCATTTTCTTTTTCTTTCTTTTTTTTAAAAAAGAAAATAGTTGTGATGAAAACTTTGTAGATTTAATAGAAATTAATATGTCGATCTCGGACAAACTGCATTTAAAAGTATAATGGTGGAACATATTGAGCACATTAAAATCTGAAAGTTGAAAAGTTAGTCACTAAGCAGCATTCTTTAGAGCCGATCACATACGTGTAATATGTTAAAAATATATTTAGAAATACTTACCTTCCACGGTACCTTACTGAGCTTAACCATTCAAAATATGTTTTTCTAAAGACATTTATAAACTGAAGGACATATTGCAAAATTGAACAAACAGGGAAAAGTAACAGACAATTCTTCGACATTTCAAATTTACTGTTTCTCATTATCAAGTCAAAATAGAGACGAGATTATTGATCTAACAAATGCTAGTCACATTTCAAGTTGTGTAATCAAGTAGTAACACCCAAGAAAGCCAGGCGACGTTGGTGGGCGGGTGCTGGACCGGGCTACAACCCTATGCCGGCAAATCGGAGGACCAACATCGGCCCGACGACCAAACGCCACTTATGGATTGCTCCCCCCTCCCCCCAACTACTAATTGGTCGGACCGCCATCGGGGTCGGCATTTGGCTTGCTGGGTATACACAGTTAAATCTGTGCTTTGACTTAATTATTAAAGTAAAACCCGAAGCTTAGCAGAGCCCTGCTTTTTCAGAATCTTTGTTGCCATAATATTTCCAAATTCACCAGGAAAATTTGGCCAAACATGGCGAATTACAATAACTTAATGTGCGGAACCTCTGCAGCAAGCCGGAAACAAAGTTGACAGAGCAGTCGAAATACAGTGGCGGCTCGTCAGGAGAAGTTGATGAAGTGCAACTTCACTTATACTTTCAGTGAATAAAATTATATAAATTTAAGAAATAATTATATAAAATTATTCAATGAAACCGAAGTAAGCATAGTCACACAGAGAATGTAAGCAGGGAAAAAAAACTAATCCCACAAGATTCTCAGTACTGTTCGATCGAAAAGAACAATCCAACTAACAGCCTGAAAATCCTGGATAATAGTTGATAAACGGCTATTAAAACCGTGTGTGTGTTTTGGTAGCATTTCATCAGATTTTGGAATCACGAGTCGCCACTGAGTCGAATTCGACAGCAGTTTGATACCAATATTTTGGATTCACTAGTAGCACGCTAGGACATTTCACGGATTGCAGAGCTTCATAGATACGATCAATATAGGTTATTGATGCTTTGGCAAAATATTTTGGATTCACTGGTTCTTGATTGTTTGGCTGAATATTTTGGTTTGCTTGTAATTCGGCGGAATATTTCGGGCTGTTCAAAGAACGATATAACATTTCCAATTCGCTAGAAGCTTGACAGAACACTGCGGATTTGTCATTGGTTTAATCAACGAAATGTGTAAATTTGTAGGTATTTTACCAACTTTGGGCATTTTGTCAACTTTGGCTCCAGCCTGATGAAGGCTGATGGAAGAATTAGTGGAATGAAGAAAGTGGGAAGAACAGGAGAACCCCATGATAACTCACGCACACGGAGTTTTACTACTACAAAGCCCACATGGCGTTAGACAGAATTAGGGTTATCAACTGGAAATTCTCAAATAAAGGACAAAACTCAGGAAAAAGCAGGACTTTTTTTTAGAAAATGCAGGACAACTGACATTGTTCGTCAGTGTTTCTTTATTGGATTTTAATCTGTAGTTGTCTATCATTCTTAGCAGAGTTGTTTTCCATTGAAAGAAAAAAATCTGCAGTTGTCCTTCATTTTTAACTTTACTTCTTCACTAGTGAAAAAAAAAGAAAAGATCTGGTAACCCTGCTTACAGGAAGGGAACGAAGATAATTGAGTTCGATATATCGACAGTAGAACCAGCCACGCATCCTAGCAGTTATTAAATAGCGATAATTTACCGCTCGTGACCATTAATTTTACTGTAAATAACACAAACAAGACAATTTTTAGTTGTAGTAATGCCCTGCTCATTTTAATTTTCAAAAATGCCGGACTTTTTAAAGAAAAAGCCAAATGCCGGCTTGACATCAGTAGAAAAGCTAAAAAACCGGACATGCCCGGTAAAAAAAACGGACGGTTGGAAACTCTAAACGGGATCGAACTGAGAACCCTATGCACCAGAGGTAATCGCTCTACCACTGAGCCACCGCAGCCCCTAAGAATATATAGGCAAAACATTGATGTGCATAGACTTCATTGATAACAAAAAATACTATTATTTTATGAGCTGCTTGAGACTAATTTCTAATCATAAATGCAATTAAGTGATAAGGTCTTACTTTTAAGATGGTAACCAAGGAAATATGGATGCACAAAGATTAAAACAGACTCGAAATTCGGTGCTATAACAGTGTAACTTACCTCATATTGGCGAAGTGTGTGTCCATTGCCCCACCATTTGGAAAATTTGATCCCATTCTTTCCATAAGATGACAGAAGCAAGCATAGGTTGTAGCTTCATCATCAAATATTACCAGCAATGGAGCTACAAGGTCACACATTCCTTGCATGTATCCAATATCCAGGTGTTCCCACACGTATCTATAAATAGTTAATAATATATACTGAACTGTTACATCAAGAAAACGTTGTCTGTACTGCTACGTTAAAAAAATCTCTCACCTTTACCCAAATTGTCATGTCGAAGATAAAAACGTACATTTTCATTGTGGATATAACTATATTGAGGCGTTGTATCCATACTTAATTTTATTAACGCAAGCTGATAAGGCTATTACACTTAACTTTATTTTAAAAAACACACAGCTGCTAGCGTAACGATTTCAATGTTCTAACAACATCTTTCTCAGACGACACATTAATACACACTAACTAATAGTTCATAATAAGTACCAGAAAGCCCAGATATCCTTTCTACGTCATTCGCCAATCACAGTCCTTCTCTCACAGGCCTCACAAACTAGTAACAGTTAACAACATAACAAGGAAATATAATCGAGGCACAAAAATATATTAGATAAACAAATGCGTAATAAATAAATAATTAATAAAAATATAAAATAAATAAATAAATTTAAATAAATAGGTCAAAAATATAACAAATAAATATTAAGTCATAAATAAATAAATAAAAAAATAAAATAAAAAAACATTAAAGAAATAGGTAAAAAATATAACAAATAAATATTAAGACATAAATAAATAAATAAAAATATAAAATAAAATAAAAAATTAAAGAAATAGGTCAAAAATATAACAAATAAATATTAAGACATAAATAAATAAATAAAAATATAAAATAAAAATAAATTTAAATAAATAGGTCAAAAATATAACAAATAAATATTAAGACATAAATAAATAAATAAAAAT
>JAGDQP010012371.1:38363-50523 GCA_022664845.1 Lepisma saccharinum
TTGTAGGAGTACAGTGGACAAAGTCCAACTAAATATGCATACCAATTCATGGGAAGATATACAATTGTAGGAGTACAGTGGACAAAGTCCAACTAAATATGCATACCAATTTATGGGAAGATATACAATCGTCGGAGTATAGTGGACAAAGTCCAACTAAATATGAATACCAATTTATGGGAAGATATACAATCGTAGGAGTATAGTGGACAAAGTCCAACTAAATATGCATCCCAATTTATGGAAAGATATACAATCGTCGAAGTGCAGTGGACAAAATCCAACTAAATATGCATACCAATTCATGTGAAGATATATATTCGTAGGAGTATAGTGGACAAAGTCTAACTAAATATGCATACCAATTTATGTGAAGATATACAATCGTAGTAGTACAGTGGGCAAAGTCCAACTAAATATGCATACCAATTTATGTGAAGATATACAATCGTAGGAGTACAGTGGGCAAAGTCCAACTAAATATGCATACCAATAGTGGTGGACTAAACAATTTATGGTAAGATCATTACTTATCAGCGTTCTTTACACCAAGATGGCACAACATACGGCCAGGGGGTTACCTGGACTCACTGTATGGACCGCGACGACTTCGGGAAGTAATATTTATTTTTATTATTTTTATGAAATTCTAGATTAGAAAAAACTTAATTGCTTTTTAAAAATAATATCAGTCCAGGAAATTCGTTAGTTGATTGATAAAAGTAATCGAAAATCGTTATGTGTAAATGATGCGACTTCCTTATGTCCCTTGCACACCTGGGACTCCATGATTGTGCGGGATATTACTGAAGCAGTTATGTTTTTGACTATTTTTTTCGGTACACTAATAACGAAATGTCATTGTGTAATACGAGAGAAAATCAGAACGTAAGGTTCTGTAATTAATATGTAATCTTAAATTCCAGATATTGAGCTGCTTTTATACTGAGATGAAGTTCAAAAATTGACTGCTAGGTGGCAACTCGGATCGTTTTTACGTGACCTACATCTTCAGGATTTGAGTACAAACACTTTTGAATTGAATTATATTTATTAACGGGTTTTTGTTATCTTTGGCACAGGCCGACCAAAGTTTTCGAGTTTGATTACGTAATGTTAGTCTAGAGTTACCACTTGCCCCACATTTTACGTAAAAAAAATACGCGTACGGTATTGTGGCTGGTTATCCCGTATTATGACTAGTAAATTCACACGCACATATTTTCAATATATCAATAATTGTAACAATATATCGTAATGGACTCTTTTCCAATTGTATACTACCCAGACTGGTGAGAAGACTCTGTTCACATCATCCGACCCACAACATGACGGGTGTATAATATTCGTGCCTTCTGTTTGGACTAGTTGATGACAGATACTTATGCCAACTGTGGTTAGAAAATTGAAATATTAATTTTCCTCCCGCCAGTGTTTTCTCCTGGGGTATGAGAAAGAGGTTTTTAATTGTGCGGGTAGTCATATAATAGGACAGGGACTAACTAGTTACTTTCATTTTAGGTTATTTCAGATTTGTCCTGTATTTTTTGCCGAGTGTCCCGTAAAAAAATTTATTCATCAAAAAGTGGTAACCGTATGTTAGTTACAGTTTCTATGTTTAACTACCTTACTTTACGGAACTGAAACATTTAGTATTCCAAACTTCCCTTGAAGGAGTAGACACCGAGTACAAAAACATACTTTACTACACAAAAATAGAGTAATCGTGAAGGAGGAGTATTCCAGTATTCCTGTACTTTAAGAGATGAAATTGCTAAACTCTTAGAACAAGAATGAAAGCAATTTTCTAGGCTTGAAGATGACTCCTGAACTTACTATCATATTTCTCTTTGGTGGTGATACAACATACAATCCATAAGCTTATATTTTAACTATACATAGTAATGAAATTAAAATTAAAATTTATAAGAAATATATTTAAAGGTGAAATAATTATTTAGCCATTCACGCACGGCATATCCCTCCGCACAAAAACACAGAACTACGAAATTTGTTGATCTGATTAAAGAACTTACAGAAGACGCACTTACAAAAAAGGATATAAAAATTTAGGAAAACTAAAAATCCTTTCTAAGTAGATTCAGCTTTATAATTACATTCTAAACGTTTTAGTGTTCAGCAGATTACAGAAACAAGCAGCGAGAGAACAGTTTGCAGCAGATTTCAGTGAAAAGTGCAAAATATTTTTTTCAATAAAGGTTCAACACTTTACTGTCCTACATTCGTGAACAAATGTTCTTATCTTGACTAATGATCTCTCGGAAGACATTATCTCGTCTAAAAACATGATCCTGGCTGGTCTACTCTACACCCTCAAATAATTAAGTTTATAATGAACCGAAATATCGTTCATTGATAACTTTTAGCCTAAGAAAAATCCTTGGGTTCTTTTTTTACAAATTAATTTTAACTGACATTTTGGACAGAGAATTTCTGATTGCTATATGTTCCTGAAATATTAATATTAATAACTAAGACATTATCTTAATACACTGCAAAGTAAGCTATTCAGTTCTTAAAATACGTCGAACTAAAGAATATAAATTTTATTGAACCGGTTTGGCACATAGTTCGAATTCAAACAAGTCACTGAATTTATTTCATGGTTAACTTATCGGGAACTATCTTACATGGGGTTAAGTGACCGCTTTTTCCTACTAGAAGAAATAGTAATGATCCTGACTATTCAAGCTATTTAGAGATTACCACAATTTTCTTAATGATCGTTTGAGAGTTTAGCTATTTCTTTCTGTTATATTTATTTTGATACGGTTATATGTTGAATATTGTTTGCACAAAGCGATATGACATTACTATTACATGGATTTGAAGCTTGATTTTATTATTCTAATATATTTGGCATATGGAATACTTTTTTTGTGCTTTCTAAACCACACTTTTATTCCCTCCCACAGTAAAGGTGTATATTGTAAGTTGCCGTGGATTATGCTATCGTAGTGCACTACAAACTACGTGCTCTTTGTTTGTAAATAAATAGTAGGAAGACGGAGTACGCAATATGTGTAAAATCACGTGCTTCGGGTAGTAAACAATGATGGAAGATGAAGAGGACCGACAACAATCAAGCGAAGATGGCCGAAGGTGCAGACGACGCCTAGGACTGCAGCGTCAGCGGACCAGAAGAGAATAAAAGGCGTCGGAGCACAGCAGAAGCCACTATTTCACTCCCAGGAATAGTCATGTCAACTCCCTCTCCCTGGTTCGATCCACTACGGGGTGAACCATCCTAACTTACCGGTCAGATCTGCTACGGGATGGACCAACCTTCCTACCGCCTTATCTGTTACGAGATAGGCAAAAAACCCACAAGTCCATATCCGTTACGGGATGGGACTTTCCTTTATATGGCTCCAGTCTGCTACAAGCATTAGGGCCTTCTTTCTCGGCCAGACAAGTCTGGGCCAACGTCAACAGCAACATGGAACCGTTTGAAGAGAAAGAAAGTAAGTTGAGATACAAATGTAGCTCATTAATAAGTCTCCAATAGTTTTGTACGGGAGACTTTTTTATTGAATTAGTGGACTTGTAATTTTTATAATAAAAGGTGAAAGGATAAAAGACAAGCTACGATCCTTTTCATTTGCTCTATCTGTCTCTACCTAATAAACTAAATAAACCAGTAACGGCGCCAGACTCAGATAATCTGGGCATTGCGGTGGCAAATAAGGTGTCCCATCAAGGGAAACATTACGATATAAATAACATTAATTATTTAATAACAAGTTTACACAACATTCATGCCTACATCAATATACATTCATACAATTTAGTTGGTAGAGCGTTGGTTTCGTTTTCGGAAGACCCTTGTTCGAGTCTAGTGACTTACTGTTTTTCCAAGTGACCATAACTCAGTTGGCATTGGTTCGTGCCAATCAGAAGAAGGATTTGTTTGGTTTCTCTAGCTCGTACCATGTAAATACTTGGATGGTACTAGGGTCGATTTCTTCAAATCCTTTCATTTGCTATACCTGTTGTTAATATTCTACGCAAAATGCCTTCTGAGCTGTATTAGGAGTTATGTTAAATAAATAAATAAAAATAAATTTTGAATACTTACTGAATATACTCCGCCTTGTGAGCTTGCTGGTGAAATACAAGTGGACCTTGATCCTTGACTTGCACCTTCTTGTGTTTCCTCTACGCCTAATGTGTCCAATGGGATGCCATCTTCACTTAGATGCTTCTCACATTCTTCGTCGTGTGGGGAGAGAACTTCGCCTAATATAAGAGAAATCAACTTCAGAGGTGTGATACGTAGCATTGGAACCAAAAATACTCTGGCAAGGATGGAACCGTTTTCAGTAACTTAAAATGACGTGATTTTCTGCGAGTTTCAGAATACTGTACCCAATTCCGTCCATCATAGTTCGTAGAAATTTCAATAGAATATCTGTGTGATAACCATACGTAATAGAATTAAGGCAGAGCCGCCGATAAGAAGCCTCCGATTGGAAAGAAGGAACTGAGAAGCAGTACAGAAGAGTATCTGGAAGAGATAAAACTTTTCTAAAAATAGATGTCCATTTGGTACAAAAACCACTAAAGTGGAATGGACCCTACACGGGAAACTTTCATTATTTCGTAATAACTCTGAAAAAGTGCACAGACAAATTATTTGCTGGACTAACTTGAAATTGTACTTTGTTATCGTGCTTGCCGGGAATTTGCTCTACCACTGAGCTACGAGAAGTGACTTATTTCCGTTCCTATAATGTGTTCCTTACTTACAAATATTCATAGCGTAAAAAAAAGTGCCATTCATGACCTTCGACGTCAACAGAACGTTTTATCTTACTGAGCGAAAGTGTTTAGGTTAATGAAACATGCTCAATACGATTTAGCATTGCTTTTATCGTTACGTTATAATCTGTTAAAATATATTCTTGTTGTAGGGGGTTAGAAGTATCTTATGTATTTATCGACTAAAAGGAAAGGTTTCATAATACTTACAACAACAAGTATATTTGAATTACAAGATTGTTTGCGAGTATTTAGCAACTATCTAGAGATTTCTTCTGTTAAAGAATCTCTTTCTAAAGATTCATTAAAGTTTATGCTACGTGAAGGCAGTTACCTGTGGAGTAATTACCCAGTAAGCGATAAGACATTTCTAGATAGTCCAGTGACTTTTTCTAAGTACTTTTCAACCTGCAATTCACACATCCAAACTTTCTTCGCATGCCTTATTTCCATTAGATGATATTTGGGACGGAAATATCTTTTACATTATATCTATTGGAGATCCTTGTAATGGTTCCCGGATACCTTAATACGAGTTTCTTTATATGTATGAATATAAATTATAATAGATTTTGCTGGTAGGGTTCTCTTGAAGGTAGAAGAGATACGTTGATAGTGAAACCAAGCAGACGATAGTTCTGTCGCAGTTCCTCCAGTCAACGGAGTCGGGCATGCTACGGAAGTGCTTTAGGCTCTGTCCAGAAGGTGACGTAAATTCATGTAAATGAAGCGGCTGTTTGAAGGAAGACATCTATTTCTTATTTTTTTTTGGTCAACGAGTTCGAAGGCATGTTCTATATCATTATCTTATTGTACACTAAGAAATTACTGTTTCTTTTGACCGAAACAGTATGAGGCACAGAAATAGTTCAACAATTAACTGAAAATAATAACATAAAACATTAAAGAATAATTGAAAACATAATTAAACATATCAATTTAACATATTTAAAAATTAACAAACATTAATTTAAAATAAAAAAAAATAATTGTGATCCACAATTATTTAATATGCAATAAAGCTTGAAATCACATAAAACAGTGCTATCATCTGTTTTTCACGAACTCAAATTATGTTTATTCTGATTATTTATTTATAATACTGCTTGATAATGTTCATTATATCGACTCATTTCTTGATCATGTTTATCACTTTAAATCATTAACTAAATTTATTGTTTATTCGTTGATAGCCAACGGTCCCTATTATTATTACATGTACTAACATATCATGTAGAAAGTAAATCACATAGACATTCATCCATCATCACTCATCATCAGCAGTAGCTTCATATTAACATTGATTCACTATCAATTATCATCATCATCACTCAACACTCCCTTAACCTTTCACTTTTATTTTCTCTTTTCCAAACCATTCACTTCACTTTTACATTCACTTTCTGTTTCCCGTTCACTCCTCCTCTAGTTCCCTTTCACTTTCCCCATTGGTTCTTCTTGAAAGTGAAAGAGAGACAGTACGAGATGAAAAACAAAGGTGTGGTGATGAAAGCTCAATTGAAAGTTTAATTAAAAATTAGAGGACAAAAGAAAATCAAGTAAACACAACCGTATAAGCGCAGATCACTGGAAATACCATGGCTACAGACTAAAAGAAATATCCGGGAGCTGAGTCCGATCTTAGTGCGTAATAATAATAATAATAATAATATCGGTATCCAACCTGACGCTAACTAACCCGCCTTCACTGGCTCGGTATTGAATGTGTGAAAACGCAATCTTTTTTCCAAAGCAAGTAAAGTAAGATGGAAAACACTGTACTTTAAAGTGTGAAAATGTTGAAGAAGTACAAGAGAGCATATATCAATAATAATAATCAGTATTTCAAAATGTTTTGCAAATGAAACAAGGAACAAACTTTGACAGGTCTCCTAGATGACAAGCCGACACTCGATCGACTGGGCTACCGAAGCAGCTGACAAGTAAAGCGTATTTATAACTTTACTCTTAAAAGAGACAATTGAATATAAATAATATATTATATGAACGGAGGACAAATACAAAGTAGTAATAATACGTACATTTTAATTAAATATTATTTTGTCCTATATTAAAAAAAAAAAAGACGTGAAGCGCTTTTCACCCTTCCCGGGAAGGCATCCTCACAATGAACAATTAATTTATTGCGTGTAAATGTGTTTTTGTATGAATAGATGTACTTGAAAAGTAATTAAAATTACAAAAGTGTAGAAATTTGTTAAAATCTGTGGAAGATGTTAAACTGTGAAATATCTAGGTTACATGATAACGTAGATATTAAGCAGTTCAAAAATATTTGAAGCACTTTTTGCTCTCCTCCGAAAGGCATCTTCACGCTGAACAACAAATTTATTGTGTGTTATTTTTTTTTATATATATAGGTGTAATTAAAATGAGAGAAGTGCAGAAATATGTGTAAGCTGTTGAACATGATAGCATTACATAGATTTTAACATATTTCTGCACTTCTCATTTTAATTATATTTTTAAATACACCTATACGAGGGAAAATCAAAAAGTTCGTGCAATCACCTGGATGGGAATGAACTAGAAACTCTCTGTAACATTTGTATTATAGTTTGGTCCCTTATACATTAAGCACACAATTTTTTTTTTATGTTTATTTTTGTGTTTGTTTTTCCAAATGCATTAAGAAAATTGTCATGATTGACAAAATTGAGACACGGTACGTTATCAAGTTCCTGTATATCAGCGAAAGTAATTCACAGCAAGATGGTAACCAAGTGGAACCACGAATTCCAAACTGCTCCTATGGCGATTTCAGATTACCCTAGAACCGAGAGACATTCATTCACAGATGATGCTACTCTGGCAGAGAAAGTGAAGATGATACTGATTGACAGGAAGATAACCACTTAAAGTGACATACTTTAATCGGTAGTAGTAACGGGTCCATCAAAATATCATTCATCACCAACTGCACGTTCTTAAATTATCAGCAGGATAGGTGTCACTATTGCTCACTCCTTTCTAGAGAATTATTCGAGAAGAAGCCCATTCTGGTAGTTCAACCACTTCGAAAACAATGCAATTGGGATTCTAAATATTGCTCCATCCTCCATATTTCCTAGAGGACTGACTTGTTATTTACACGCCATTTTAACACCCGGGATAACTCCATTTCTGAAGTGGAACAGTGGTTTCAGGCTCAAAGTACAATGTTCTATCAAAACCGCTTACACAAGGCGAAAGACCGTTGACAGAAATGTGTCACCACGAGTGGTGACTAAGTAGAGCAGGACTAATTCCATCATAATGTACAAGTTCTGCAAAGTAGTTTCCTTCAAGGTGATTTCATGAACTTTTTGATATCTCCTCGTACATACAAAGAAAACATATTTACATATAATAAATTCGTTACTCAGCGTGAAGATGTCTTCCGGAAGAGGGTTTCGCGAGAAGATTTTTTTTCGTTAATAGAAGACAAAAAGATTGTTAATTTGAAAAAGTGTGTTTCGTTACAAATTGAAAATATTTGGTCGAAAAAGACCAGAACTATTCAATTTACCTGTATATTCCAATTGGAAAGTTCAATTCAAGTGGTTGAAGTGTACAATTCAATGAATTTCATTCCTTTTATTCACAACGATCAAGCAACAAATTTTAGAAACAATTTGTATTTAACGACATGAACATGAAACAAAAAACATGTGTCATTTGTTATGAGCAAAAGAAACCTGATTCTAATTCTACTGTTTTCCTTTGCGTCTTGTTAATTACTTTTCGTCTTCCAAAAATTGAAACATGTCCTTTAATTCCCGTCTCACATAGCAAAATAGTCTCTCATGGAGCTAGTTCCTATGTAGAGCTTTTTACATAGCTTGGAAATACACGAAGAAGATTCAATTCTGTCCTTAGTGCATCTTGAAATTGAATTTTGAGGAACCCATAACATTTCAATTAACAAAAGAGGCACAGAATGTAGATGTATTCTTTAACACAGCTTTTTAAAAGATCGAAGTTACCACAGTTTCTAATGCTTAGAACGATAACAGTTAATCAAAGCTTTTCGGGATTAGAGGCGTCAATAAAACATACCCTAATTTAAAAGCAAAGTGTCTGCATCTATATTGAAGTACTAATTAACAACAATAATTATGATGGTAAATATTCTTGACTGGAAAGGAACTACGAAATATTTGTGATATTTTCAAGATAATTGACAAAAATTTCAACGAGCGTATAAAATCGGTTTAATTATGAGAGATATCACTAAGACTAATCTATATTGATGGCTAAACCAAATTTAATATACATCTATGTCTATATATAGAAACTAATTCGTGCAAAACATTCTCAGAACTAAACTATACACACACACACACATTTCTAGTTTCACACAACATAACTTGTCTAAATTACCTTTACTGTATGTGTTGATCATGTCGTGTGTTGAGTGGTCTGTGATTTCTTTTTGACATGTTAAGCTCTTCTTCCTCGTAAATGCCTCCTTTGTTTGTAACTGATACAAAAGTTGTTGTATCTACTGTAACTCTACATGTACACTCAAAAAAATGATTGGTGTTTATTGGTGTACACCCCAAAAGGTGTACTAGAACACCTCTACCTCTACACCAATTCCAGTGTTGGGTAACACCAATTCTAGTGTTGGTTAACACCATTCGGGGATGTCCAATACTATTTCTGGTGTTGACAAACACACCTCTACCGGTGTTCAGAAACACCGTTAGGAGTGTTAAAGTGCACCGCTAGAAGTGTTAGGGAACACCTTCCATGGTGTTTATTAACACTCCTAACACGGTGTTTCTGAATACCGGTAGAGGTATTTGTCAACAACAGAAACGGTGTTGGACATCCCCGGATGGTGTTAACCAACACTAGAATTGGTGTTACCCAGCACTGGAATTGGTGTAGAGGTAGAGGTGTTTTATTACACCTTTTGGGGTGGCAATAAACACCAATAATTTTTTTTGAGTGTAGTTATGTCTTGAATGTGTAAATACTATAGTATGGAAGATTTATATACATGTACGTTGGAAACAAACGTATATGTTGCTACGTTGTGTGTGTTGATCATGCATTGTGCTTTATTATTTGATAATTTGAAGATTTTTTTTAATGTTTGAAATTGACTAATTATGAAATAAGAACTTCATATTGTTCTTCGTATCCTTGGAGAAAGGTCCGATCATAAAAAACATATTTATTCTACAATTTTCTTTTATGTGTTTGTTTTAGTGATTCTTTTGTTCATATGTTTTGCTTCTTGAAGTTGACACCATTTCAGGAGAAAGAGAAAACAATACTGGAACATCTTCTATACTCTATTACGTCCGGAATAATATTTCTGACAAGTAGCATCTAATGCATTATTTTTCTTGTTAATGTAAATTTAACGACATTTCTATAACGCATTTATCCAGTATTTATTGTCATAAATAAAATTAGCATTAAGTAGGTACTTTCCGAGGTCATTCAGGAAAATTCAAAGGGTGTAGCAACGTGACCGTGTGCCTGTATTAATTTCAGAAATTGTCTTTAATGAAATATCCGTTTGCGTGACTTATTCGGTTGTAAAAAAAATTACCTACTTTTTGTTTTCGAAAAATAATCTGTACGCTCTTTCAGTTTTCATCATTCCTATTATGACTACGTTACTAAAAGCTTGTTTGAAAACCACATTGGGTTAAACTCACACTATAGATTTCTTGTTTGTATTCGTTATAATTCTCCGAAGCAAGGGTATAATATGAACAAACTTCCCATGTGTCCTTCCCTAAGAGATAGATAACGATTTGGTCGCTACAACATTTAGTATATAGTTTACTTGTCTTAAAGTTCGTACAATGGAAAAAGGGATGTTGGTTTAGCACAAAGAAGCCAAGAAACTATTCTTTCTATTTCATATATCTTCGACTTTAGATGGCATGAAATTGTTTGCTTTCTTTCAGTCATTAACTTGTTTTGTTATGTATTATCAGTTATTCAAGGGAACCGTTTCGATTCTTTGAAAGTTGCTTTCAAATTTGTGTTGATTGCAATTTGGTGAAAATATGTGATTTAATCAAAGTTATTAGTATAAACTCAAAACTCTGCCGTTTCTAATATCTTGAGAAGTAGCTTATTTTTGCCTCAGTTTGAAACAATACCACCACTTTCGGATTCTGAAATAGTCCAGCTTCTCGGAGTTGCTACTATGTAACTATGAATGTCAGGTGATTGGCCTGTACACTACGCAAATAATTTTGCACATATTTTATGTGACGAAGTTTTGCTAAACAAACAATTTAATGGGTTTTCAAAAATTAATTCTATACTAAAGATGGGGTAGTGTATTTAAGAGGTGGTTATTGAAAATACTTTTATCGAGTACAATTCTAATGTTGAGTTTATTGTTTGGACTACATGTTGAGTAAGATAATTAGATTGGGTTCAAGATGTATTTTTCAGAACTAAGCGTAAACAAGTTAGAGCTACGGTTCTATTAACAATCGCGAAAGCTACGGTCCCTTGATAGCGATTTAGGCACGCAAGCTTTATTTATTTAAAAAAAATATGTTGGCAACACTGATAACTGCACTACTTTAGGTACGAGACGAATAATGTTTATGTCAAGTTTGACACAGCTAGAGCTAACTGAATGGGAGCAATTTGAACAATTATTTTTGATGGGTTGTGTAAACCCCCAACGGTGGACGTTAAAAATAAAAAAATAACGCCTGGGCGTTGGGAGCCAAGAAAATGTAAAGGCCCCACGTAGGACGTCCAAGAAAATGTAAAGCCCTACGTTGGGTGATCAAGAAAATGTAGAGACCCACATTGTGGTGCCAAGAAATGTGAACACTCCCGCGTTGGAGCACCAAGAAATGTAGAGGTCTATACCAAGTATGTCAAAAATGACAAGGTGAGGTGTTGATGCTAATGATATGCACTAAAATTTAGAATAAAGTTAATTAATTCCACCTCAACCTAATGATATCTCACGCAAGTTATAATTATTACTTTAAATTCCAAACAAGGGATTAGTGGAGGTTATCAACACAAAAGATCTCCAGTTTCATTTACTTTAATAGGGGCGCCTTGAATTTAATTACAGAAATATTAATTACTGGAGATGCGTGAGATCGTTAATTAAAAATACAAAGAAGGTCAAGAGACCACATATCTCGCCTTGGATATGTTACTCTCAGGGGTTAGTAGGTTACACATGACTGCAAGAATAGCAATGTAATTTCTGATGAAGTACTTTCGAAGCAAGGTGAAATAATTTCAGATCCACCTTCCGTCTGCATCAACCTAGGAAGCCTGAAAACATAGTAACATGTATGCTGCACTAAATTTACAGTACTCACCTCTGTGAAGAGCACACTCAGGATAGCACAGGTGACCATAGAAG
>JAGDQP010012372.1:0-16069 GCA_022664845.1 Lepisma saccharinum
AAGCCATGTCAGAAAGCTGTGCTTTTCTTTAGTTGATTGTTCAGTTCACACACTCTTTGCACCACGCCAGATGTGACACCGAGTTGAAGTTGCGTGCCGATACTCTTTCGTGGAAATCTAATAAATTGAACTTTTTCGCACAGTATCAGTATTCACACTCTCTACTCTGAAACTCTTCACCGCTGATTTGCGCCAGTGGTAGCTGTCTTTTGTGTCATATTTCTCGTACCACCTTCTTATTCACCGCCAACGATTTTTCAAGGGCGATCTGGTTGGTATTTTCGTGCACTGATAATGCGTGAACGTTTTCATTTCATTACCTCATCACACAGAGTTGATTGTGAATTTTCTAGTCAAGCGTCGATATCACTTTCGTGACGGCCACAATGACACTTCTCTTGGAGTCTCTCAGTTCACGTTGTATTGCCATGCCACCTTTGATTGACTGTTGAAATCGTTGGTTTTGCTAGCTTTATGAAATTCTTCCTCTTATCAGGAATCGTGAAATATCCCATTACTGCGAATGACAGGGTTATGTAAGCAATTTTAGGTAGTGACAAGAGCGTTCGAACAATTCGCTAGATAAGGTAGTTAGTAATATTCAGATATTTACTAGAGAAGAGTTGTTGCCTCAAATTACACTAGGTATCTGTTTTCTCTTTCAGACAATATGATTATGAAAATTATTTGTGCTGCCTCCTCCTTCCGGCCAAAATACGAACAACAGCTTTTGCTCTTCGAGCATTCAATGTGGAATCAGCAAGGATTGAGGATCATGTGAGCAATCCTTCAATTGGTCAGATGAGGGTGACATTTTGGAAGGAAGCAATAAATATGGTTTTTGACAAGGAAGGACCAGTTCCAGAACATCCTGTTGCTCAGGAATTATCCAGGGTAGGTGCGTGTTCACTCGTTCTTCTTTTAAGTCCCAACTGCGGGTAACTTAGATCTTGTACTTACAAGCAGCTGCCTTTATTACTCATTAGTCATCCAATATAGCCATGAAAAAGCCTATGCTATCAGTTGCCAAGTGTATATTTTTGGAACTGTAAATGCATAAATGATTTTAGGCCGTGTCCAGGACACGGAACTTCTAAGAGTCTGAAGTGTACATCAAAGCTTTCTTGAACAATTGGTGTAAACATGTATATACAGGATGGTAACGTAGCTCACCGACAAACTTCTAGGAATGATAGTTCATCAAAAAATAAGGTGAAAGGTCTTAGTCATTGGGGTGAAAATTCCGCCACGCTTCGAAGATACAGGCTGCCAAAAGCATGGGAGAATCCAAATTACAGCTTCACATTTCCATTACCACTAACAGTAAACCTGATGCGACATGCCACCGTCAAAGATGCCTACCTATTCTAAAATGCCTGTTCTAAAATTGTGCGATGGAGAAGCAAGGAATTCCCGCAATTTTTCTCAAGTAAAGGTAGATCGAAATGAGCATGAATAAAACGACTTTCCACGTAGATGAAAATTACATGCGTCATCACCGCTATCCAACCGGCAATGATATTCGATCCTTTTGATAACAAACAAATCCTTCGATGAAAATATAAAATTCTTACGCAACTTTTTTGTTTCTTTTTTTTTTTCACTTATGCACCTAGCACTACTGTCCATCCAATGGTGTTTCACAGGTCTTCAAGTATCTTTAGTTCAGGCCGGGTAGGGTGTGGGGAAGGATGTGAAAAGAAAGCTGACCAGGGCTTAGTTTGAAGGTACCATCCCAGCGTTAGCCAGGTGTGACAATATTTCGAAGTATCCAATCGAGCTTTTCCAGGTGCACACAAGTCGCTATCAGTAAAGTTGTACGTTAAAACTACCAAAGGTAAGAGTCAGAAGAAGGTCAAAGCAGATGTTATTCCTTATAGGGACACACAGAAGAAGATTATTTCGTGTTTAACCTTTCTCTGACTTCTTTCTATGCTAGTATTCACGTAGTAAAAGTTTTACCAAGTGGAACTTGTGCACACCTGAATAAGCTTGATTGGATAATTCGAAATATTGTGCAACTTAGCTTTTTTTTAACAATGTATGCACGTTAAACTTCTCCATTTTTTAAACTTAGACAATAGTAAAAAAATGAATTCTCAGACATATTAATGTATTTACAATAATAATGCATTCCTTTTTTTTTTTTTATGCCAGTGTGACGAATAAAATTAATGATCTATCATTTGTAACGCGCCTTATGAATTTCCACAATTTCTGTTATTATGAGCAACCTGGAAATAGCTAATTTTTGACTGGAAAACGTGGAAAAATTAAGGGAATTGTGAAATAAAAATTAGTAGCCAACCTGCTCGATATTCATGAACCTTTGATTCAGTATTTCACAGAAATATTCCAGAGCGCTTTTCACTTTACAGAAGATGAGGTACTTAATACCAGACGCTCTGACGTCTTATTTGTATGAAACTATGTTGCAGGAGCTCCGTCACCATGCTACACTTCGATAAGATCACAAATGTTACATCAAAAATGAAATTGCAAACAAGAATCCCATTTTGGTCAGAAAATTTACTATTCATTCCAGAATTTTTTTCTTGGCAAAAGGCAACAATTTCTTTTGTTAATTTGTCCCTTAGTAATTGCCTGATACTTGGTTCTGGTAGACGGAAATGTAAAGTAATAAAGTTCTTAATTAGCGGCATATAAGATCCCTAGCAAAAGACTTAGAAACATGGGAACATGCAACATATGACTATACAGACTCCGGGGGTGCACGACTAGGATATTAGAAGTTGAAGGAATACTGAGAAAGAAAGTTATTTATATTTTATGTTTCTGCACCAAGTTATTGTCATCTGTTTTATATTATAGAAGGCGTAATATTTTGCAAAGTATGTTTGGTTATATTTAGAATAGGCGTTTTAATTGCTGACAGTGGTTTTTATGCATAGAAATGACCGTTAGTAAGGAGTAACAAACATGTATATTCTGCTGGTATAAAGGTATTTTGAAGTCATATGTAAAATATAAAGGAAAGCCGGATGAGCAATTTAAAGTAAAACTTCAGCTTTTGTTGACAACTCCTTTTTTGCAGACATATGTTTAAGCGGTGCGACACCTTCTACCTCCTTGAAATAATATGTAAATTACCAGTTCTCCTGGCCTGATCCGGTGACCTGATTTCGACCTGGTATCCCAGAAGGTAAACCAGAGTTTCTAATTCTTGGGTCATTCCATGTCAGTTCAGCCAGGGTATGTAACCCACAGTCTTAGATTTAGTGGCAGGTATCTGTTAGTCATATAATTGAAAAAGTCTGAATTATTATTGCAATATGTTAAGTAGTTTAGAAACAACAGTGGTTTGAAAAAATGTATGAAAAGTGTATGAAAGACCTCCAAACTTTCCTCGGTGTTTCGGCTTATCATGAGGTATTCACACATATATTTTGGAAAGAGGATGAAAAGTACTACAAACACAGAAAAAGTAAATGGAGAGGTGTTTTGCCTCCTTTAAAAATAATGAGTATTTTGTGTATGTACCCAACATTTTGTATATGTAAAGTCTACATGTTTTAATTTATGTCTATATGTGCCATGTTATTGATAACTTTCCTTCTTTCACTTTTGCCTTTTTGAAGTTACCTATATACGGAAAGAGTGCGAAATAAAGAACCTAACTTCAACTATTTTTACTGCAGGTAATACAAGAAATGCCCTTCCATAAAAGTACGTGTGAATGTCTCATGATAAGCGGAAACATTGTGGAAAGTTTGGAGGTCTTCCTTTTTTGCGTTCCGGTGCTGCGCAGATGTTTCTGTAGCATAGTAGTAATACATCCAGGTGCGTCGAGCGAACATAGTATACTTTTCATAATTTTTTTCAAACCACTGTTGTGTCTAAACTACTTGACATATTGCAATAATAATTCAAACTTTTTCAATATATGACTAGCAGAAGCCACATAACAAATTTCAGCTCAATCTGAGACTGTGGGCTACATTTTACTCGTGCACTGGATGATTTGACATGGAATGGCACTCTTTCCTTATTGTTCACTGTTGTGTTCAAGCAGTGTTTCTTTGAAGGCTGACCAGGACCGCCGGTCTTACCACCTAGAGCACGAGTAATTCGACGCCGAAAAGTTCCTAACAATAGTATTACATATAGTCACATATCTAATATAATGAGACATGTAGACTGGTATTGATGGTTTGAATCAGTTGCTGTCTCGTGGGAAAAAGGTTTGTGGACACTACGTGACACTCGCCGACGGTCCCTATCTGTGAGCACTTTTTTTTTTTCTACTACAGTTCTTACGCAGGTGTGATGTCGACTGCGTTTGCTTCCATCATCCAAACACACGTTTCACTATGGTGTAATACATACAAACGAATTCAGACACTTACCAACAATGTATCCTTTTCACAGCCAAGTGCAATGACCAATTTTTGCCAATTATGTCTTTTTTCCAGCTTATGCCGTACACACGAAATACATACCCGGCACGAATTATGTCTGCTACAGCAACTGTGGGCCACCTAGTTACCAACACGCTACCAGTTTCATGGAGTACCACACAGGACACTAGCTAACGCTCTTCTACCGAAGACTATAATTTGTTGTTCACTGTGCTTATATGGAAAAGGTTTATCTGTACATTTAGGTTTTTTTTTTTTTTTTTTTTTAAATATATATTTTCATTAACCAACTTTCTCACCTTCTGGATGTATTAGTCATTTTTCTCAATCTTGATGTATTAGTCCCGACCCTACTTTGTGTGTGTGTGTAAGTATGTATATGAGTGCGTGAGAGAGAGGTAAGTAGGCAAACACTCACTCTCTCTCATGCTAATTATTTCTACACGGAAACAAGCGAGTGAAAGAGAGAGCGATTTTAGAAATATCTGCTTGCAGCAAGGCGTTGTCGAAGTCGTGTCTTGTAGAATAAAAGCATATCTGTTTTTCTTTCTGGTGTTTTTCTGTATTTTTATCATCATCCTTGTAAACTTTTTTTTTTTTTCTTGCAGGCTGTGAAGAAACATAAACTCACTAAAAGATATCTTGTGCGACTTTTGAACTCACGACTGGATAAATTGAACTCTCCAGGATTTACAGATTTGGATGAACTGGAAAAATATGCTGAAGCTTCAGCCTCTCCTATATACTATTTACTTCTCGAAGCAGCGGGTTAGTTGTCTTCTTTCATATTAAGCTAAATCAATACCTTGCACTTTTTTTTCTTGACGTTGGAGTATATTGTTTCTGTTGTATACTTCAGAGTAGCTGCACAGTCAGTTTTGCACCAGTACTATAAATTCGTGCGGACAATTAACAGTTCTAGCCAACCGACAATGTCATCGGATACGGGAGGATTAGAACAAAACATGCTATCCCCCGAAAAGAGACGTATTTGTGCTGAAAGTTTTGATTATTCTAAGTCGTCGTCATCAGACGCCCAGAGTAGGAATAGTAAAGGTCCTTAAAAGCACAACGAAGATATCTGAACCAACACATCTTCCAGAGAAAGGTTCCTTCACAGAGAATTGATTTTGGTTCATGATTACGTTTCAGTACCATAAATAATTTCACCGTAAATACCTTTTCTCGAGGGACCACATGTGTAGTAAGTACCTATAATTTTTAAATATCTTGTGGCCCCAGCAAGGAAAGCTCACTTATAGGGAGAAAAAATAACGCAGCAGATAAGTAACAGTTTCCAGAAACGAAGCACACTTGATTAAACAAAGTTGTTATAAGAGATTGCTGAGTTAACTAACTCAGAACTACGACTTCATTGATTATCTGGAAGGGCTTTGTTACTCTTATCTTGAGAGACTGCACTAACAAGGAAAGGACCTCAAGTCATGATCACCAAATGTATGTCTGCATTTTGTTTTTCGAAAGATACTAAAATTAGAAGCTCAAAAAATCAAACTTTAGGGGCAACTTCGCCCTTAATATGTTTTTAACGCGCAGATTTGTTTTGATTTTGTATTGTATGTTATTTTAAGAGTCATTCCATGTCACAGCAACATGCCGAAAAATTGAATTGCCTGAAACTTTGTACATACAAGCACTTGTTTCTGTGTTCTATTATGATTTCTAAAGCGGTTTTTTATGCGATTACGTTTTTCGAGTTTTCGGCCATTTTAACTATGCTTTTCTCTGGAGAGAAAAAACAAAAAATATTATATCCTTGCAATTAATCATTGTAAATAATGGTTATGATACATCATTTTGAAGCTTTGAAAATAAGAAACTAGTTTCTATATTGAATATGAATCAGTTTGCAGTAACTCGTTTCTGATTGGTCAAAAACCGTAAAAATACGTGTCTTCAATTTCCAAACAACGAATATTTTGTTTTCTTTGAAAATGTTAGGAAATGTTTGTAATTGAAATGAGTGCTCTCCATGGTGGTATATTGTATTCCAAAACTACGAAGATTTTATCACAGAACAAAGTTATTTTTCTTTATTGAGCATGAAAAATCAGCCTTTTGTATTTCAATTAACATTATTTATAGTTTTGCTTGAACCAATGACCTTATAACCTATAAATATACTTAAAATTTCAGTCAACAGCACACTTTTTATAATTATTGATTATCTTGACAGCATTTGTGACAGCTGTCAATTTCTCGGCATGTTGCTGTGACATAGAATGACTCTTGAAATAAAATATCATACAATAAAAAATCAACACAGATATGCGTGTTAAAAACGTAGTAGGGCAAAGTTGCCCCTGAAGTTTGATTTTTTTGTTTCTAATTTTAGTATCTTCCGAAAAACAAATGCAGACATTCATTTGGCGATCATGACTTCAAATCCTTTCCTTGTAAGCTCAAACCAACATTTTTTTTTTTTTTTTTCGATTTTTGACAGTTATGGAAAGACGAAAGATAAAATTCAACTTTCGCAAGTAGACTGGATAGTAGTTATGGAATACTATGAAATGTAATAATAAATGTGTTCAAACATTTATTTTTAGCTTAGATTTTTTACTACACATGCATTCTTTAAAACGGTTATTACTTTATATCGTTAGCTCGATAACCAATATATATCTGGTATCCAGAATTGTAATATTGTATTTCGTCTTCCCATATTTTTTATAAATCGAAAGATGTGGGATTGAGCTTTCTGTAGACTTTTAATCTTATTTATTTCCTTTTAAAATCTGTACCTGAGAGCTAGAAGCACCTAAGTCCAATTTTGGCCGAACCGTGATCATTGAAGCATTCGGAAGGCTTCAAATAATGGTTGCTCGTTTCTTATTGTAAACATGTTAATAATGTACCTAGGTAAGTAAGTCTATTATGTAGTTTGTCCATTTAGTTTCTTTGTGAGAGGAAGTAGTTTTTTTTTCTGTTTTCTGGAAAACCTGGATTTGTGACTTACGCGCTTCTAGAAATATAGAGTTACTCATTATATGTTCTTGTATTAGGTAATAATTTCATTACCACACAATTTAGTAAGATAGCTTTTAAATGCATATCGAGGGTTAACCATTAATACCTCGTATCTACAATTTTGGTCGCCTAAATTGACGTTTGTTTTTGTCATTTTAAGAAAGGAAAATACAAAATTCGCGAACTTTTCAGTAGAAACGTCCAATTTACTTCTAGGTTTATTTGTTACAAAGTTTCAACTGGAAAGTCCGCCAGTTTTTCTTCTTTCAGTGAAAAGACAACAACAACTTTAGCTGACAAACAATGTAGATACGAGGTATCAAAGGTTAACCTTCGATATGTTCTTGAATTGCATGGTTGAAAATATATAAGCAATTTCTGTCTGGTATTGAAAGCATGAGTTTCACTTAACATTGAAAAATACAGTATTACTCTTATTTAGTAGATGATTGTTAGTTAAATTGTTATTAACGTCCTAAACGAGCTGGTGAGCTGCTTAGGACGGGGTCTGCAGTTTTTGCTAAATTGGGTTCCGAACCACTCTGTTTAGTGGATCCTCACGGGACGTGAACTTGCAAGCACGTACAAAAAAAACGAGTGTGTTAACCTCTACGCCAGTGGAGGATTGTTTACTACACTGTAGTATAAAGTATAACTGCGTTAGTCTTGTTTTTTCGTCCGTAGGAATTTTTTTTTGAAATTGTGTAAGCAGCAAGATGATACAATGACTTATTTTATAGAACACGTAAGGATCGTTTTCTCAGTACCTCTGTGGAATGTAATATTGTTATCCATAATAATGGCAAAGAAAAGGAAGCATTAGTGTGGGAAACGATTACTGATATGATGATAATTTATTATTAATTAGCCTCCGTCGCTATTATCAAGACAAGATACAAATTATTGTGATGGTGCTGGTAGAGGAGGAAAAATCTTGTAACTTAGCTAACGCGGAGTCAAATCGAGTGGTGGGGAAAACTCTAACACACTTTAAAAAAATAATATAAAGAAGAAATGAATATATCAAACTAAAGCTATGGTTGATGCTGCAAAACCACATTATACACTGATTCTTCCCAAAGAGTTGATGCCACATCTGGAAGATAAAGATGCTTAAGTTTCTGTAAAAATATCTAAATTCAAGTCGAATAGACGTTTTATAGCTTCAGGAAGAATAGAACAGGACATCTGTTGCATTTCATATATTTATTTATGAAACTGCTGATACCTAAACCCGAGAATGTACTTTTGCACATTCGAATACTCGGAAACCATGATTGAAGTGAACGCCAATATATCCATCCAATCATATGGCTCGAAATACGACCAAAAACATGTAAACAAGCGTGAGCCAACCAGCGTTCGCGTTGAATAGCTGTAAGGATAAACCTAGTTACCGTTTTACACCAATCAGCGCTAAGATTAGACAATCTGTTAAGAACCTATCACAATTCTGAATACAAAAGTTAAAGCGAACGACAGTGTTCTCACTATTTTTTTAGAGCCCTTGTAAATGTAATTTATCTACATTCTTAGAAAACACGTTGTTTTATAGATATTAAAGTGCTTTTTGAAAGGTTCCGTACCTGCATACGACGCTGTACAGGCACGTTACTAACGAAAAAACAGGTCGTGTTCAGGTGTAATATAGGGTTCCAACTTGGGGTATTCCTACTTTGCACTGTTATAAAATGTTTCTGTACATGGGTGTTTTCTTTCCTTTCCTCCTTGGTCCTAATCGAGCAAATAGCTTCTAAAAATGAGACCTACTATCTGTTCACTTCTGTTCATTAATCCATTTCATGTAATGAACATTTTATTTCAGATATAAGAAACTTACAAGCTGATCACATTGCCAGCCATCTTGGCAGAGCTCACGGAATCATAAACATGATTCGTTCCATTCCCCACTTCTGTCAGAAGAATCAATTACAGGTGCCTCAGGATTTGCTGCTTCGACATAATGTACCTGCAGAAGTGATACTTCGGGGCAATCGTAGCACAGAGGTGCGAGATGTTATCTACAAAATAGCTGAAAGAGCGAAGTTACACCTCAAGAAGGTAAGCTGTTGTATTTTATGTGAAACAAATTACAAATCTCGATAATAAATGAGATAAGTATGTATATGTTGAATCTAAACGAGAACTGGCAAATTATAATTTGGTACAATACACTATAGTAACAGGCTGAGGTAATTCACATAATTATCGTGCTTCATGTTCAATGGGAACTTCTGCATTCCGGCTACACATTCTAGCTACAAACATTCACTTTCGAACTATTTCGATTACTTCTTCCTTACAGATGAATCTTATATATACCATATATAAGATGGTAAAAAAGGTAGATTTTTCTGTCTCTTCCATTTGTCCACACTCATGTGTTAAGTGTACTGTTTTTCTCCTGTCTACTGATGTTGGTTTAAAAGTCGTAATATATGAAGCGAATTATCTGTGTTAAATGTTAATTTGTGCACGTAAATTCCCGTAGGCTATAACGTCACTACAATCCCTTTCCTGTCTATTCGTATTTAACCTGTTACCGGTTCCCGTAAGATCACCGAAGTCAAGCAGCTCTGGGTCTGGTCAGTGCTTGGACGAGTGACCGTTGCAGTACTCCAGATGGTGTTGCCTGTGCGGCGTCCACCCAGCGTCGTGAGGTCAGTTGGGGAGCTACCTTAATAAAGAGGTAGCGATCACAGTTGAGAGCTTCGGCTCTCCTCTCCCAACACGTCTGGTCAGCGTGGGCCAGACCACCTCCTCCCTCCGGGAGAGGCCTCATCCAGTAGTGGATTGAATATGGCTGTGCATTATTTTATATATAAAAATAAATCACAGCCATATTCAATCCATTAGTGGATGAGGCCTCTCCCCGAAGGGAGGAATTGGTCTACTACTCCCACGCTGACCAGACGGGTTGGGAGAGGAGAGCCGAAGCTCTCACTGTGATCGCCACTATATATATATATAAGATGGTAAACAAGGTAGAAAAAAAAAGGATGCTTACATAGTGAAATCTTGAGATAGGAGCATACGAACTTCACAAACACTATAGTAAATTAGTACGTTTCGTAATTGCGTTTTCAACTGGAACGAAGGAAAATGGACAGAGCGGACAGGTGCGGGACACAATCGTTCGGGGTCATATCATTGTATGTTCCAAGTAAGCCTTTACGCTGGAGATATATATATTCTGTATGAAACAAAACTCTACATTTGGTTAATGTACCGTCGTTATTTTCGCATTTATTTCTTTGTGACAATTCAAAGTTTTTTATGTACTGTCCTTTGATAAGAAAAAAATGCAGTATATTCTGCAATTAGAAACAAAATAAAAAGTCTCGTTTTGCCCAGGTCCTGGACTTCAAGTACTCGCATCTTGTGCTAAAGGAAGCCGAGGTGTCACGATTGTTTTCTTTTAACTAAAGAATTTATTGTTTCTGCCAAAGAACAGAGTATTATTAAACATGCTTGTAACACATGACACGAGAAACAATATCTTTTACTTTCATAATTTCATGTTGTTAATGAATCACAGAAGCAATACAGTCAACATTACACTTACTGCATTTACGTGACAATAGCCTCCAGTTCTTGTTAAAATGCAAATCGTTCGACTACGGTTTCTCCTTCGACTGAGTACTTTTATCGGGAATGATGCACACGTAAAATGAATAAGGATACATGAAAGAAGGAAGCAGTATTTACAAAAGTGCTCAAGTTTGGTACTGTCAAAGAGAGTTTGCTTTTTCTTAGCCAAAAATTCTCTCCTAAATAAAGATACGGGTAATGGTTTTCTTTCCTAGGTTAGATACTTTATTGGAACACAAAAGTAAAAGGTACACAGTGTATACAACAAATTAGTAACGTACCTAAATTGATAACAGTCACGTTTCAATTTATATATATGGCCACAGTGAACAAAACGCAGGTATAGTTTAGTCATTATACTTGAACACTTGTATATACTGATTCTTCCTTCCGTCCTTTTTTTCTCACTGTTTTTACGTGTTCATCGTTCCCGAAGAAGCTCTCACTAGACGGAAGAAACGTAGAACATAGTGTAATGGTCATTTGACAAGAATTGGGGCTATTGACACGTAAGTAAAATAAGTAATTTTCAGAGTGTTTGAAATTATTTATAACTTTTTAAATGCCCATATTCTATCTTCTGTACTTCTGTAGGAAAATGTGTACTTATGCTTGTCTATTTTCCCTTTTCCCTGTCGTGTTACATCTTGTTGTAATTATATTAGTGTTATTTTTAATACTTAGTTTACCTGGGTTGTATATTCCAAGTTCTGTGTGCCAATTATTTTCCTTTTTCTTGCCTTGTCTGTAATCCTTGTTCCGTCCTATCCGAAGCTCAGTATGAGATTTCTGAACTTGTCTCTTTTTAACCCCTTAGTTCAAGTTCGAACCTGGAGGGCCAGGAATTTCTGTCCGAATCCTCTTTCCCAAGCCTTTGTAGATCCCTCTACTAACTACAAGGCAGCAGTACTGGTCTTAGTCCTTCCGGTGTATTCCCGGTACCCCCCTATCTGGTGGACGTTCCCCTATTCGTCACTTGGGAAGACACCCGGTGGAAGTACAGCAACTCCCCTGGTCTGAAGACCATGAGATCGGGTTTCTGTGGTTATTGTATGTATATAGTTTAGTTTTCTATACTAATATACTACAGGATACATACACTGGACCGTGCCAGAAATCGTCCAATCGGCCTCTCCTCGAAGGTCCCTCCTCTACCAACTCAGTACCACCCCAGCCTTCAGGTCCTCCGAAAACTCCTCAAACTGGCGCACACCATGCTTACTGCGTCACCTGAAACTGAAAGAGTTTTCCCGACATGTCCCAGAATAGTCTACCGCAGACCCCCGAATCTCAACACGATCCTCACCAGAACTGAACCCATTCCGCCTCCTCCGCCCAAACCTGGTTAGTGCAGTAGATCCCGCTACAGAACCTGTCCTATTTTTATCCGATTTTGGCCTTCCAACATCCAGTCACTCACAAGACAAACTCTTTCCGACACTCCGGGCAGTTGCTTATCTTCCAACATCATTTACCTCGTACTCTGTAACGTATGTTCCGCCTTCTACGTTGGAGAAACCCAAACATCTCTGACAATCCACATTAACAACCATCACTATTCCTCCAAATCACAACCTTCGCACCTCCCCATACCTGAACACACTTCTACAGCTTTGACGAAACCTTTCGAGTCAGCATCCTGAAAATTCTTTAGCCTGATTCACCTGCCACACTTAGAAAGAGATAGTAGGTATGAATCCCTATGGTGGGAGTTACTGTGAGTGTAAAAGTTTGCCCCCCACTGCAGATTCATTATTTGGTTCATATACATGAACTATATAGAAGGGGGGGGGGGGGGGCAAAGTGACATTCCAGTTCTCCGGGAGTTAAGACGTCATCAATATGGCCGCCCGTAGAATTTTTACACGCGTATAACTTCCCATAGTATAGAGGTACCGTAGTTTTTGTTCCAGAGTAAAGTTGTATATAACTGCAAATTATACAAAATTAGTTGTAGTATCTGTGTATGGCACTAAGTTTGAAATACATTAAAACAAACGTGAAAAATATTAAATATCTCCGTAATCATGAAGAATTGTGAAAATATTGTAGTAACAAAAATTTAGATTATAAGCCTATTATGATCTATAAAACGGTACTGATATTTTTTCTGTATCATTATTTATAAGGAAGTTATGTGATTTTATTTAATAGACAGTGTGGTGGCTTCGTAGCTGTCATTCTTGTATCATTAAGTGAGAGTTATCGTAAGTGTTAAAGTTTCTCCACCACTGCAGATTTATTCGTCTTTAGATCATGAAAGTTAACAATATAGGGTAAGAGAAACCGTATGGCCGCCCGTAATGCGTAAAACTTTCCACAGAACGGCTATATGTGATATCTTTGCATCAAAGTAAAATAAGTTAATTGAAAATTATACAAAATTGTTTTATAGCGGTGCAGAATCCTGTTATCTATAAATTTTAGATACTCTTTTTGGAGTGAATAAAGTTGTGTGAGAAAAGCCGGTATTGAAAATTTTGATTTTTAAAGAATGAAATGTTTGTTATATTTTATTAGCAACTTTGTTTTGCTTTGTAATCATTTGTATCTAAAATCTCTGACATAATAATTATGGAAATATTATTTTTCATTTTTGGGGAAAGTAAGTGTAGTTTCCTTTTGCGCTACAAAGTTAGCCAACTACGTTATATGATCTGGCAACGCCACACCATGTTGGTAGAAAGTTTGTCCGATTATCATATGGAAGAGCATCAAACTCGATTTAGCATGATTTAGTTACCCATTTAAGCGATCTGCTGTCCTGATGTTAAAACATGGTAAGATAGAGGTTTTTAGGTCTCCGTAATTTAGGACTCATAATGGCTCTTGTACATGGTACGGATGTGACAAAATTTTGTAATTTTCTAGTACATGCACTGCCGCCTTTTCGTGAATTAAAAGGTACAAAATCGATATTTTTGCATGGTTTTCGAGAGTAAGGTGTAAAATAATTGCGGCATTACAATGGTAATAATTACTTACTAACTTCGTTTCAAAAATGTAGAAATAATGGGTATTTTGTACAAGGGGTATCATCTCCATTATGGTATCTCTACTGCTGCAGCTGTCAATAACATCGACCATAATCCATCATCTAGAACTTCGAAAAGTTCTTTTCATATAAATGCAATATCACTTTTCCAAGCAAGGAACGATGAACACGATAACGTTAAGAGACGTGGCTGGTACAAAGAATCTTAAGGCTTTCAGATGAATTCACAACCTTGCCTCAATTAGCTGAAGGGTGTTTGAAGTCTGCTCCAGCTATGTTACAGAGAGAAACAATGGAAGGCGAATTAGTATTATTTTTCAAGAGATACAAAAAGAAGAAAAATGGCCTAAGTACTTTATCTCACAACTTGATAACTATACAGAAGTCGACCAATTAAATGAGAGTTTCTTGGTCAGCCTATCATAAGAAATTAGTAACGAAGGTGCAGCCAAACATTAGTGTATTGTTCTCTGTATTTAAATAATCCTGTACTGACTCACGAATTATTCTGCACGCAATAGAATTGGTTAAGAAAGCCATACATCATTTAAATCCAGACCAGATACCCATAATAACTGGGGATCAGCCAATTTATGGGATAATTAAGAGACTGCAGTGAAGCTATGATACTCTGAAAGATATTGTGATCATGCTTGGAGACTTTCATACAGAGAAACATAGTGCAAAGGCGATTGGTGATACATTGCAGGGATCAGGATGGATTGAAGTTCTTGTGGAAGCTGGTTTAACCTCTCAAGGAATCGCAGATGGTATTCTGAAAGCCATATATGTCACAAAGACTTGATATGCATACCAGATAAGGTATGCAGCAGTGCAGGCACTCCTCAATGAAGTTTACGAAGAATTATCAACGGAGACTGAATTTAATAATCGTGTTAAAAACAACAGTACATGTCCTACATTTACGTATTGGATTCTTGTTATGGAATGAGAAGCTCTGTTGTTGATCTTTGTACGTGGTCACAGAGAGGGAAACTTAAAACTTTATGTAACAGCCGTGCAACATCTCGGATTGCTTGTGACAACTACCACTATGCCAGATGGATTCCTGTCCATGGGAATAACATGAAACGATTACAAAAATCTGTTTTTGATGAATTCGAGATTCGGAGGTTCACTGTAAATAGATCTAAGAAACATTTCTCTTCCATTGCAATCGAACAAGGGTATGAGCAGCTAAACAAGATAGTAAAGAGATAGTAATTGGCTTAACTCAAGAACAAATTGCTCTTCTGAACTGGCCTACGTTTGCCCCTAAGGTAAACAAACAACTTGAGGACTTTAAACTCTGGGTATGAAGACAACGAATATTCTTCTGGGCCAAATGTACATCCTCAATCAAGACAAGGTAATATGGACGAATTCTTTGTTCATGAATTTCAAGAATATCCTCCCTCGATTGCAAATAATGTTAATAAGATGTATCGTTCCAAGATATCTGATGTTCCTGTTTGCCTTCAGAATGAGGTTCAGACCAATGAAACAACCTGTGTCATTTCAGCCGCACCTTCAAATTATGATGGCGGAGCCCCTATTCGTTCCTTGTCTCCTACGGTAGGTTCAATAGCATTTGAAGACTACTTTTATAAGTGTTTCATGAGGCAAATTAAAATTAAATTGAGGAAAACATGGGCATTACATGTTGTCGGGGACTCTTACTATGAAATTTCCATAAAAAACGAGTCACGTTGAAGATCATGGAATGAGACACAAGGTAGGTCCAAATGCGAGGCTGCCCAAAGATTGGTAAATGTTTTGTTTTTTTTCGTCACTCACAAAACAATTAAGCATTATTTCGATATCTCAGTGACCAATCTGTTTTGAACCTTGAAGATATACACAGTGATTTCTACAGAAGATACCGTTCGCCATGTTGGCCCTAGAAACAAACATCATGACAGAAAGGTGCAGCCATGAAGAAGCTGATACCAGGATAGTATTACATGTGCTACACTCATTAGTACGAAATATGGGTTTCGATGTTTTTGTCATTTTAGTTTAACAGTTTAACAACTTCTTAGACATTGCAGAAGACTGTCAACTGTTTGATACATTTCGGAACAGGAAATAAGAAAAGAATAATTGACGTAGA